>VCCN01000407.1:2231771-2244403 GCA_006491835.1 Architeuthis dux
GGCTGCTGATTACGCAACCCAGAAGTTCCACACAAACGAATTACATTATAGATTTGCGCAACATCTGAATACTATGTATCCCCGGTCTACTATTACATAACTGTTTTTTTATTTACGCAAAGAAAGCCAACACGAACATTAACGTTAGTTATTAGATATTTGAAATGAGGTGAAACTGTAATGATAGTGAAATAGTCTAGACTATCTCTATCTAAATGTGTAGTCCTCTAAAATCCTCTCGCTTCAGTATATTCGCAATTTTATATAAGTTTAAGAATACCTTACATGTATTTATCTATTTATTTTGGAATACTGAGCGAGTAGGTAAATATGTTATAAGAGAGTGGTGTGCCTATTGTTTCCATTCACTTCCTCTTTGCAACCTAAGGCTTCGTGACATGATACTGACGCGACAGTATGTCAAGTTATCTGGCGATAGGACAGAGCAGAAATAAATAGATATGTAGCTTTCACAGGGTATTAGCGCGAAATTAATATAATCAGACTCAATCAAAATAAGAACCCAGTACCACGGTTCTGTGTACCGTGCTGGTAAATATTTCGCCATCCCACAATCCGATCTGTATATATTTACCTAAAAATGGATGAAGTCATATGATTAGAGATCATGATTTCTTCTTCCCTCGATTTCGAACCTTTCTCGGTTCCAGAAACGTTACCCTCACGTTACAAAGACGAGCAAAACCGGTTGTGAAACTAAGCTCAACGTGATCTCAGAGTCAATTACCGGATTATGAGTGGATGGTCCATACACAGCTTTCATTGGGATCAATGACCGATTTAGGTGGACATTTTGCGATCCATTAGTATAAATTGGCTAACTTTGTCATTACGGTTATATTTGCCCGCTTTTACAAACCATAACCCACATGAACTCTTTATATTATGTTCTATAATAGCAAGGACACTGTACTTCTAGAATGATCTCAATTAGTATGTATTTGTAGAAACTATATTGCTGAACACACACACCCACATACACACGCACACACACATACACACACACACATACACTTGTTTCAGTTGAAGAGTCCATAGTTTCAAATGGCGAGATATTTTCATCAGCGAGAATTTTACTCCAGAGTGTAAGAGTCCAGTGTCATGGATAGTCACACCCCCCAAAAAACGCCAAGCGAGCTTGACAAACGTTCACTCTGACACGTATAGCTGAAAATCTAACCAACGTGGCTTGATACAGTTTTGTTTATACAAAAAGGTCAAGGTTACTGCTACATAACACTTCGCTCTGAGCATCCCATTGGCGCGCTGTTTAAAAAGTTCGGCTTCTTTATGGACAAACTTCGTATATATTAGTGAACGTATGTATACATGTATGTATGTATGTATGTTCAAAATTGGAGGCCACAATTTTGGAAGTACGAAACTGAAACTTGGTATATGTGTACATCCTTTTAAGACAAAGGGCATCGGATCTGTGACTTTCCGACGGCGTATGTGAATGGATCAGATTTTGTCTTTTTTCCAATTTTTCCTGAATTTTTGCTTAGTGGATATTTTCGGTCTGATCGAAAGCAGTACGTGAATTGATAATAAATAATAGAGAATTGATATTATTAGTTATGTTATTTCCATAAATAGCAATAATAACTTTTGCATAAGTATTCGACCCCTAAACTAATACTTAGTTGAGGCTCATTTGGCACTGATCACTGCTAAAGGCTTCTCAACTGGTATTTCTGACCATTCCTCTATGCAGTACCAATCGTTGAGATTCGATGGCTTCCCTTTGTGAACAGCAATTTTCAAATAATGCCACAGATCTTCGATTTGATTTAGGTAAGGACATTGAGAAGGCCATTTCTTTACCCTAACCTCAATTCTTCTTAAACCATTCTATATAACAAAAGCTAGAAATGGACCATTCTCATACCCCTTCCGTATTTTAATAGTCAATCTCACTTTACAATGCCTATATTAGTTGATTTTACAAATTAAACATTCATTCATTTTTAAATCATGACTAAAACCAAAGAGCACTCTGAGAAACTGAAAAAGAAATGGATCCGGAGAAGTATATTCGAAGTGGTTTCATTTACCCTGTTCTACTCTCTTATCCATCGTCTATAAATGGAAATCGTATAAACACTTGGAGGATCAGATCGCCTAAGGAAGATCCCAGCACGAACAGTGATAAAATTAGAAGGGAAGTTTCAGTAAATCCGGAATTAAGCCTACATGATATTCAGACAGACGTGATGATAGCTGGAATAGATGTACACGTCTCAACAATTTGTAGAACATCATACAGAGGACGATTTCACGGACGGGTTGCACAGAAAAGCCACTACAAAACAAAACGCAGGTTTTGGGATCAGTTCGTTTGATTACTGGAATACGGTTATTTTATGAACTGCTCTAACCTATATAAACTGTTACTACATTGTGTCTGAATGATACATCAGAACTAAAAGGATACTCCTCTGACTAGGGAAGTTGTTCAAATATATTGCTGCATGACAACGCCCTTCTTTACCGTGAAGATGTGACGAAACGAACAATTATTGATTTAGAATGGGAAGGTCTACCACATGCAGCGTATTCTCCAGACTTTTAATCTCCAGGCTATCGCTGATACGCAATATGCAACAATCATTGCTTGTCAGCGGTTCCAAACAGTTGAAAATATTGATATTTATATCAACATCCTGGAATAACTCATCAAATCAAACACATAATCGTTCTGTATGAATGCACAATAACTGAAAGGCGGTGTAATATCATAGAAAGACAGGAGAATGCATACATAATCATATAATGATAAAATGAATTCAAATCAATTAAAGATATCCCCAAAAGCTGGAAACTTTTGCATCACTGTTCATATATGGTGACTCCTATCAGTGTGTACGTGTGTGTTTATAGCATACGTGCTTGACCACCAGGAGTGTGTTTCGTGCCTGGATATATTTATTATCGTTGCTTCACAAGAGGGCCGAATTGTTACGCCTCACCTGAAAGCATTGGCGCTCTTTTAATTGATTATTTATGCTCTCGAGAAAGTGGCAATATATATTAATTGAATCGACAATTTAAATTTTAGAAGCGAATAATTAATTGACTGCAATTGACCTTGTATCGACCAATTTTGCGCTAATTGCATGTTCCATAATTTCGACTGTTTAGATTGGTGTTATTATTCGTTGTTAAAAGTCAGGACACTTTGTCTATGGCACCGTGTAATTATGAATCAATTATCCCTCATCAAATTTACTATTCATATTCCGTCATGCCTTGCACATACTCATTCCTAGCTATACGTATCTAGAGGCTTCATGTTCTCAGACCCGTGGCTGAGATTGCTACGTATTTTACGGAAGTAAAGAGGTAAATTTACAACATACACGCTAAGAGTTCGAAAGCTAACTTTCGAGGCAGGCTGCACCTCGAAGTTTTGAGAGTTGACACAAGACAATCTACCTAACCTAATCTCTTATTCCCTTGGATTTACTAATTCAAGCCTAATACGGTATTAAACCATTCCTGACTTCATTAACGATCTCTGTCTACTTATAATGAACGACGTTTACTATCATTTTGCGTTGAATGGAATAATGATCAATAAGATGTTAATGACTATCTCTAATACTATGCGAAATTCGCTATTTTTGCGTGTCTGTCGGACTGTCTGCAATGGGCACCACGGCAAAACTAAAAGTCCCAGGGTTCTGGGTTTTTTTTGCATGGCTATTGACTTAACCCTGGGATAAAACATAGGCTATGTTGATTTTTATTGAGGTTTTTTTTTGGGGGGGCGGGGTCCGGTTTTCAATACAATTATTTTGCTAAACTGCACATATTTCCATTAGCTAAATGACGGAGTTATGACGTAAATAAGTGTCTGTACGTGTTCCAAAATATTGGTAGATAATGTTTCTACGGGAGTGAGAAATATAATGTTCATACAGTGTAAATGTTTGTATTACGAAGGCAGACACCACGTGTAAATGTTTTTAATTTGTATTTTGAAAGCTGTTAGGAGCTTTTTTAATCCAGTGTAGACATTTTAAATGATTTTTTTCAATGTTTCCGATCAGATTCTAAATTAAATTCTATTGCATTATTCAGTTGTGATGTAAATAAACACAGCTTTTCTTTCTTCCGAATGCTCTCTCTCATCCTCTTGAGCATGTTTTTTTCTGTTTTTACGCTTATATACCAAGTTACATTCTACATCATTATTTAATTGTACTAAACATTATTTTTCCCCTTAATCTATCTTTGCATTAAATATATATAAAGCATATTTATTTAAAGATATTTAAAACAATATTATTAGGAACATTTTACGCTGTTGTCTGCTTTCGTAAGTGTTCCGAGATAATGAGAGAGAGAGAGAGAGAGAGAGAGAGAGATGGGGGGGGCGAAAACGAGCGTTTATATGTACGAGAGATAAATAATGTTTATATGTGCGATAGAGAAATAATGTTTATATGTGCAGTAGAGATAAAAAGGTAATCTAGCTAAGAGTAAAAGCGAGGAAAACTTTCTCTTTTATGGGTCAAAAGTGAGGGATTAGGGGAAACATTTTCCCGTCTTAGGGATCAAAATAAAGAGGGACCTCTTTTTTCGTTTTAGGGGTCAGAATCGGTGACATGGGAGTTTCTTTTTTCGTTTAGGTGTCAACATCGGGGAAGGGGATTTTTTATGGGTCAGAATCGGGTTGGCGCTTTGGTTTTCATTTTTAGGAGTCAGAATCGGTTGGGCTTTCTTTTGCCCCTTTTAGGAGGGGGGTTCCGTTTTAGGTGTCGAATTCCGGGAAGCGGGCTTTATTTTTCCAGGGGGTAGTTGTTTTCACGTAGTATGGGTCAACATGTGGGAACCTTTCCCATATACAGATCAAAATCGAGGGGCGGATATTTTTCCCTTCTTAGGTGTCACAATCGGGAGAACTTTCCCCCCTTTTAGCGGCCACAATCGAGGGGAACTGTTACCCTTTTAGGGGTTAACATCGAGGGGTAACTTTGTTTTTCCATTTTATGAACTCTCTATAAATATCATTTGTTTTCCTGTGTTTTTATATTTGATGTTATTTTCCCCCCTGTAATGACGGGTAACCCCGCTAGTTTATAATAAGCATCATTTAGTTTAATTTAGAATTGAAATATGTTGAGAATTCTGGGAGTACAAAACCAATCACATGACCTCTTTTGTTTCCGCTTAATTTTTCTATGGTTTAAACGAACAAGGAGTCGGAAAGAGACGGCTATACCCGTTCTAAAAATTAAAAATTCAATATCAATGTTTTTTTTCACTTCTAGAATGTTGATGTGTACTTTTAAAACTCTCATTTTAGATAACGGCCATCCACGGATGATAATCATCTAAAAGTTTACATTACTTTTAATGATCCGGCGAAGATGAATATTTGCTGATAGGGAAACGATGTCATCGTGAGTGAAGAAAGAGCATCAGACTTGATCCCTGCTGTCGCTAGTGCATTGTTTCACCCGAGCTTAAGAGTAATGATTTTCCATCCTCAATGCAATGCGTTAGTGCCACGGATCAGGAAAATACTTCCTGTTTGGTTGCGTGTTTTCGTTGCATTCATCATCAACTCTGTCTTGCCTCGCCGAGATGCCATTAGAACGTAGAAAAATCTATTTTGACATGCCAGTCAGCATTTAGCAAACATTTGGCATTCACCTGGGGTTATCCGTGCTTGAGGCCGGTGTTGCACTCTGAACAACATTAATTGTCTTTCTGATTACGTTCTTGCATATCGAACGATGACGCATTGAATAGTTAAAGCCAGGTAATCGTCGTTGGGGGTAGTTGACAATAGGGAAGGAGTTCTGATTGGGAAAGGAGAGAAGGTAAAACTGAGAAAGAGAAAGAAAGATGGAAAAGATAAAGGGAAAAACTGTCAGTAATGACTTGAGAAAAAAAACCCATTAAAATCAAGAAGAAGTGAGGAGAAATATAGTGAAATAGAATAGCATGCGAATGAGAATAAAAAAACAGAAAGACGCACGTCATAAGATCTGGAAAAAGTATGGACAGGAAGAATAACAAGGAATTAATAAGGAAAATGAAAAGTAAAAAATGCTGTTTGATATGTATTAGGCTTGGCTTACTAGGGTTTAAGGCCAATAGAGATGAATGTTGGTAGAAGGATTGTGTTCCGCCATTCCTTAAACAGGTGAGGGTCTGACTGCCTTAAAATCAGCACTCGAAATATTTTCTTTCACCTGGCCCTAAACACAAAATACTTTGGTAAATACGCATTCATTTCAGTGACAAGGCAGGCCACACATGACTGAGTAAAAATATATCAAACAAATTAAAAACAAAAAAATGATTCGTTCAATCTTTTTCTTGTTCAAGATTGCTCGAAGTGAAGTTTCCATTTCTCGCAGATAATGACACGAAATTAGACACAGATTCAATAGAGAAAGCTAATGCAAAGCTCCATATTCCATGCCGGTTGCTCTTGTTTATATAGAAAACATATCTTCCAGCCAAGTTAATTCATAGAACCTCAGTGCAAGATTTACACTTTGCTAACCTGCTGTTCAAAATACACGATCTCTTGCAGAGGTGTCTGTCACTACATCTTATACTATCTAATCTGATACACCGTGACGTTCTTTCATATAAATGGGTCTTATTAGTGTTTTTCTAGAGTAAATCCTAGCATCAACTGTAACCATATGTACCAAACATCTTTGTCACCAACCAAATCATACCTTTACGTTTCACATACGTTTTTCCTAAGTGTGAACAAAAATGATAAAGAATGTCACGCGTGTAAGCGACACCTGATTTAGAAAACATGTATGTTAGACAATGCAGTACACATCTATTTGAGTGGATTAAAATGTACGACAGCTGTGCCGTGGAAAAAAGGTCATGTTGTCGTCTGCAGCTCCCATAATTTGAAATAGCGGTCAACTTGCATAAACAAAACAAAAACAGAATAAAATATGTGAACAATACAGCCGGTAAATATGTTTTCATCAGTTCGCTATATTTAATTATTCATCCTTGTTATAATATTATTATATAAGTTTCAGTCGAATAGAATAGCATAGAATAGAATACAGAAAATGATATACATTTAAGAAATGTCGGAATAAAGAATATTGATTGAAAAAAATGTTTTTTTCACAGATCAAATGCCCGAATTATAATTTATCGAATAAAACTAAAAAAACTGCCGAAAAAAATGATTTTACTGATTTTCTGTTTTTCTAATCCCAAAGTAAGACTTCCGTTCCAGCAGTTCCTGGATATTATTCTGCGGTAAATATAATTAGTATCTTGTGGGATATATCTGTAAAATGTGTAAAACTGTGGGGTAAGAAAAGATTATTCTCCTCCAAAATTTGGAAAAAGTCGTCCTTTATTAAATAAGTATCGAAAATGTTATTAAAATCGAATAATATGCAGATTTTTGCCAGATTTAAAAGTGCCCACGTGTCGATCTCAAACTGAAATGTTCGTCCATTCTGTTCATACCTAGTGAACAAAACCTTGGTGTATGTTCTTCGAATACTATAAAACAAATAGTACATATAATTAACCAAATTAACTTCTGAAGAATAATTATATAACTAAGAAGGTGAGGAATTAGTCTGAGCTAAAAGCTAATTAGAACATGTCCAATAAATAGATCACTTTCTAGATCACTATAATGTTTATAACATAAACAATGCTCTTACAATCTAGTATGGCGTTCCTTGTAGATCAGGAATCTTAATCGTAGTGATTAGCTTGTTCTTCTTAACATATCCAGTTAAATAGCTGAAATCTTTATATCTGTTTTTTGTACCCAGGGAATAGGAGGTATTAAACAGGACAAATTCATATCACTAATAACATGACACGCCTATAATTCTATTCTGGTATGACCCAGTCTTTTGAAATGTATAGTTATTTTTCCAGTGTGTGCTTACTCCATATATATCATTTGAGTGGTTAAATAATAGTAGGACACTCTCTAACCCTACAGACCATAGCTAATGAATTCAATCCTCACCATCTGCTTCATAAATGAGCTATTACGTTAAAGTTTGCTAAGTTCAACATAGTATACAATATATTATATTAAAATCAATGGCTTACATAGCTGATGATCCCAGGAAATACAACTCTATGTAGGCATAGGTGTGAACGTATACTCTTAATTCCAAATAAAATGTGCCTTTTATCTTTCCAATTCATTTCTTCTGAGATCATTCTGTCCATCTGTTGCCAAATATCCAGATATTGTAGGAGAATCTCAGCACAGAACTACTTATTTGTTAAATATTTTTGTTTAGAAACTTTCTGATATATTGTTTCGTGAACCTTTGTGTATGCGTGCATGTCTGTGTGATTTTCTCTTCTTGATTCCCTCTGCGAATGCTTTCTTAATGTGAGATCGCACGAAAGCGTGTGCATGTCTGTCTCCGACACTCTGGATTTATGCCAATAGTCTTGTTTAATGGAGCGATCATTCGGTGCTAATGAATAGTAACGAATGTCTCTACATTGTATGCACCAGCAGCGAATAACAGAATCTAAGAATCCAACGAGGCAAGCTTTTCAATCGAATGCGGAATTTTATCAGGATCATTATTTCTACTTAAAAGACAACTTTGACTATATTTCCAGTCACTATTCTATTATAAAATATATCACAGCACAGCAAATGACAATTATGAATGGCAATAAACTAAATACAGGGATTGGCCAACATCTTTAAAAAATAAGTATGCATATGTGTTTGATGATATGGTGACAAAAGGTCGGTGGTCTTTCATCAATGTCACAATACTCGTTGTTCGAATCCTTGACAACAACCTAAATTCACTTATGATATGATACGATTCTTTCCTTTGACATGATTGCTGCAATGTGATTTCATGAATGCCGACCCATCGGCGTGTCTGCATTGAAACCAAACTGCATATCTTTGTATTGCCATTTGTATTATTTCGCATTAACCGTTGCACTTTATTACAAAAATAGTTTATTAATCAATAATAGGATTAAGTCTAACTACATTGGTGAATAAAGATAATATAATTATTCTAGCATCATCCACGCCATATTAGAGTTGGGATAAAAAGGAAATCTGTAACAAGCATCTTTTTTCCAAAATCTTTTAAACATATAATACAACAACGTCTTCACCTGGTTCACCTACCATGATATACATTCTTCTCTCAATGTAACCTTGGCGACTAGCTTCCACGTAGAATATATCTGGCAGACACCTAAAACTCTATAGGTGGTCGACCGTTCGCAGACGGAGAATATCATCTACTAAAACGTCCGTCCTTACAGCTTAATGTTTAAGCTTTTAAAGCGTGTCTTACACATGTTTAAGGATCGTCGCCATTGAATAGAAACTGGAGATCCCTCCCCCGACTCTCGCTGTTTGTGGTTATCGACCTGACTGGCGAAAGCAACTTACAAACAAGTTCCTTGCGTTAACTTGCCAGGCATTCCAACATCAGTGCCCCTACTTTCAATATTTGGACAAATATATTTAATTTTTCACTCGGAACAAAAGTGCTACATTACGAAGAATAAGTGCCAATTGTGCAGACACAAAATGGCCGGCCTGTTGACATGATGGCATCATAATGGGACAGTTTGCCGGAACATTAAAGTATCATGGAGGCGTTGTCGACAAAATGAAGTTGTGTCTATGGGGAACAATGGAAAAATAACAGCAAACGATGCCAGTAAATAGGATTCTTTGCGACCATACATAACCATAAATTTCAAATCATTCTTTGCATAAACAGAAAAGACCAGTTCACCAAGTTGCTAATTGCCCGTATAAAATATACATCTGCACGCAAAGGAACAGTTGTGGCAATAAGCATTATAAATGTCAATGAGGTTTGTAATGAAAATGCTATATGAGTACACTGTATTGAAACCAGTTGCTTCTGTAACCAACAAATCCAGCTGCGAACAATGTTTAAAAGATATGTTGTTATTCTAACATTCCCACCTGGGCACTGTGAATATTTATTGTTGCTTCAACATCTCTCACTATTGACCAGAGTATGTGATCATAGTGTTTCCACGCTATTAGTTGGGAGTGGATTTGACAAGCCAACAATTGCACAAACGAAATACTATTGTCCAACAATCATTACGAAACAATAATTTAAATGGAGCCTCCTGAAACTCTACATAGCAGACCTAGACGAGGTCTCTTGCCATTCCTGAGCGGAAACCAATAACAATTATAGAAGCCTGGTACTCGTAGACCTGTGTCCCAAGCAGTACCCCTCAACATCATTAGAAGGGGTAGGGCCAATGGCATGCTCTGATGCATCTGGCAAATCCTGGAAGAAAGGTGTAATTCCTGGATGACTCAACGTGCGACCTCGAGTGCTTTGTGAGAACCCCATATAGAAAAGAAACCTGTGTTATTTTCCCCGTGGAAATACAATTAATGTCATACTTACGAAAATGAATCAATAAGTCCATAGCCCATTGATGAAAAAGTATTCATTTTACATATATAGATATTTATTCTTCAACATAACATAATTTCATCTCCTTTATCAATTCACATAATCCAACTCTTCACCATAGATCAAATATACAGTAACAGTTTCAGATCAAACTTCAACTAATAACTGTTTCAGGTTAGTGACTTATTGATCCACCCTCCAATCTGACCCAAGTAACTATTATATTTCCAACAGTTTCATCCTGTTTTTACTATTTTATTTTTAAGGGTTATTGTTTTAGTTTTCGAACATTTCATTCCCTCTAAGTGTTTAGTGTTGTATAATACACACACCTCAATGAATACAATTGAGGGCGTTTTTAGTAAACTATCAAACGTTATTTTCTTTAGCCTGGAGAAGAGTCATTATCATTTAAAGAGTTGTTTGGGAAAATGAACTCATTGTCTGAAATATGTCTGCTGTTCCCACAGCGTCGCTGCAGCATATTCTTCCGTATTCTTTTCTACAGCTCTGCAATCAGTATGGAATGAGAATCCTGTTATTGGTAGTACACAGTAGAGTAGCAAACAGATAATTGAAAATGTTGGCAGCATCGCTTGTAATATAGGTGATTCTATTTTCAGTAACGCGTACATTACAATTCATTTAATATTTTATACGCACTGATGTTCTCAAATTCTATATCTGCTAAGCAATGCATTCATTACCGTGTCATTCCTGGGCAAAAAAGCCAGAGCGCATTGAAATCCACATTGTATCTAGCCGACAAACCCTCACTTCTCATACGGATTGTACACCAGAAGAAGGCGATAGCATATACCGGTTGAAACAGTGTGAAAACATCATATATAACACAAGGAATGAGTCAAATTCTCTGTACAACACTTCAAATTGTATAACGGTATATCTAATAATGTAATATGTTGTTTTTGATCCCCAATTGACCATCCTATGCGACGCAATCCAATGCATTTACTGTATAGTATCTCCTCTATTCTATGATGAAATGATCATATAACGATGTAACCGTCCTATGCATTAGGATTTCCTTTCACAAAATCCTGGGAGTTTCTTTAATTCTTTGATAAGACTTGTCCAATTTATTTGACCTACTGTATAACCAATTAAATGAGACGTACGACCAGTTGAACCCTCACCTAGACTATGATAAAGTATATGGTTCATTGATCTGTTATCATTTCGCCTTTCTGACATTTTGAAGACGCCGCGATAAGATTCATCGGGCGTGCGTCAGGTCGACAAGGTAGCGAACGATAAGAACTTTATTGATTTCTTCCCCAAGGAGGGGCTAGAATTCGTTCCTATTCCGAGGTTAAGGCACGTTCGTTGAGTTGTCAATACAAAGATACGTTAGTGCACATATCTTTAACAAGGATTCGATAGTCTGAAAGGAGACGCTGAAATAATATCCATAGTCACAAAACAGGAACTTCGATAATCCATGGTTTTCACATCCATGAACTTGTTCACTTCTTGATTTCTTCTTAATCTCTTTTCTCTTTCAGCACACTGGATCTCTAATATTATTTTCTTCACCTTGATTTCGATAGATTTTCTAATCATTTTTATCATGATTTTACGAGTAAACATCGACATCGGTGGCGCTCAGACTGGGTTGCGTGTCGACTGGTGTAATATGATGGTACGAATTAACTATAATGTCAATTTGTTAATTGTATCATGTCTTGTAGTGTCGGCTCGTGTGGCTGGTTAATATTCCTTTTTTAACTTCATATTATTAGTGCCATAATACGTCTTCTTGTGATGGTGGGTGTCGTCTCATGTGTCTGGCGTCTTCCCCAGGAATTTGCAATTGGAATTTCGTTCTGTATATCTGTCCCCCAAAAGAAAGGATGAGAACAACATATCCCTCTCTCTCATTATCTTAAATGAGATAAAGGGTTATATTCTCCAAGTGACAAGAGAATAGAAAGTATTGCTGTTGGGAATTATTGTTTCATTATTATATGTAGTATTGTAACCATCTGAATGAACTTTGACTACATTTTATCTGCATCTTAATTGTTAGTTTTTTATCATAACTCAATTCGGGCCGTCATTCTACGACATTGAGCCAAACAGCGCGGATCAGAAATAAAGAGTGAGCGTCATCATCAGCCGTTATAAGTCCACTGATGGACGAAGGCC
>VCCN01000407.1:2267570-2277572 GCA_006491835.1 Architeuthis dux
AGAGAGAGAGAGAGAGAGAGAGGTTGAGATTTTGGCAAAATCATCACAGACATTTACCGCAAACCGACAGATAGACAACACTACCTTTACTTCAAAATCCACCACCCCAAAAACTGTATTAAATCTATCCCGTATTCCTTAGCACATATAATCTGTAGCATTGTCTCTGACAACAATCTATAATTTCCCTATATCTCTAATAAACAAGCAAATACAACCCGGAGCTATTTCTAGAAGTACACACAAACCTTAACCAACTCAGAAAAAAAATGATAGGCTGAACAATCTACTAAGTGAAGTTAAGCTAATTAAAAGTATACGCCATTCTAACAATTTAAAACAAATTCTAGCAGCAGCAGACTTTGGAAATCACACTGTACAAGGAGTCACAAAACGTAACAACAGGAGATGTGGCGTGCTCAATATACTCATCGAAGGAGAATCTATTGTATTCAATAATTTCACTATACCTTCGATATATCCCCAGTCAGTTTTCCGAAAGATGCTTTCCAGGCTCGTTGTAAATAGTGATATTGTATCCCCCGGTCTTATTCCTTTTGCTATCTTTATTTTCCTACGAAATACGTTTGGCACAGTGATATAATATTAATTTAGCAATCTGAGTTCAAACAATTCAATATGTTCGTGTTATGTATCCCTGTATACTCCTTGTGAAACATAGTGCTGAAACGACTCTGATGTGATTTCAATAGCAACTACTTTTTTGTGCTAGCCCTACCTTTCCCCGGGCTTCGGACCAGTTATGCCGACTGCCAATCTGCAGTTTTTTTTCCGTCAGAGTTAACTTCGCTTGGACTGCCTTACAATGCTAAAAGGCTATATCTGCCCTGCTATTTACCAATAGCTGGGGGCGAAGAGGATTCATGCCTTTCACGGTATTTCAGGGTATTAGTGTGACGTGAACGTATAAACAGCCTCGGCTGAGACTTCAAGTCGCTCCGCCGATTCCGTTTGTCCGTGCCGGTAACCATTACGCCACTCTAACAGCTCAAGAAGACTCCCTTTATCTGTCATTTGTTGTACATACAAACAATACAAGTAGTTAATAAAAGAACTACACTAATATCTATGAGGATAATCGACTTTTGTAATACAACATGCATCTATGCAATCATCTTCCGTATTGCAATCTTTATTATGATGATTATTATTATTGGATGACGTATTCTTGAACATTAATCTGATTAAATTTGACTTGTTTTTACCATCATCATATGATTTTGATGAAGGTAAAAACTAGACAAATGTAATCAAAATAATGTAGATTCATTATTGTTTCCACTGTGATTTCTTCCAATCAGTCTACTATAATATTGTAGTGATCATTAAAGTTTGCAGGCTTATTCTGTCGCATAATAGTTTCTAACATTTGCCATAAGCTTTTGATAAGTCCGTCTATTGGACAGGAAACACCAGCTTCTCGAAGTGTTTAGCTTCAGTTTAGATTCTTATTACTCAGGTGGTGTGTTCCTGTTAGTATCCTGAAAGACCTACGGCTGACTCATACGGGTACTAACGTATGGTAACATAACCGTATTTAATATTTCTAGATAAAACATACTTCCAAGTATTCCCGTAATTCGACACAGTAAAACAATAGTTTTTTCCCATACATATCCACACTATGAGATTCCTACCACCATATATATACGTTGCTCGAATGCAGTGTGGTTGGTACACTTAGCTCACCCATCTTCTAATGTACCTTATCTTATCAAAAGATTTTGAATTTCGATTCATCACTCTATACTACTTTACAACACAGTTCCAATATCCATGTATTATGCTCTTTGGCAAAATGGACGCGTGCATGCCTATGCTTTAAAACAGGGAACGGCAACTTTTTGCTTCACGTATGAATGAGTAAACTGCGGGCCAGATACATGCAATAACAAAGCTTGAAATATAGGAAGTATTTATTTAAATAAACCTAATTATATTTTGTCTCACATCTTTAAATAACACATGCTAGAACATCATGTGTATTTAACCAATGATGCCAATTGGTAAGCAAAGAACTCAATTTATTCGCAATTTATTCCAATCAACGCATCTTTGAATCTATCAAAAAGACACAACGGATCTTTAAAACATAAAAAGTAAGCATATTATCCAAATAATTGTTCGCGGGCAAGTCAAAATCCCATGGAGGGACGGATTTGACCCGCGTGCAGTAGGTTGCCTACCCCTGCTTTAAAGGTTAGGATAGATTTTTGTAGGCCACGTGTCTCCGGTGTCCATATTCTTTAATAATAATTATATTCTATTTATATTTATTTACATTATGATAATGATTACAAAAGGAAGTAAAGGGAAGTAACGCAATAACAACATAAATAGAAACCCACGCAAAGTTTCGTGTTTTGGAAATATGATCTCACAATGAAGCAAAGAGAAGTAACCTAAATACTTCAAGCCGTAGTTTCGTACGATGGGGTGACAGGTCCGGTTCAGCAATATAGTTACATTGCAAATAAACACCACCACCTCGCTAATTTCGTGTTTTGGGAAAATGATAGTTTAATTAGATAGGGGGAAGTAACATAATACTTCAAAGTCGTAGTTTTGTACAATAGACGGAAAGTGGGGGTTCAGTTCAGCAGCATATTTACATCGTAAATAGAACCCCCCACCGCCATACAAAAGGTCGTGTCTTGGAAAGTTGAGCAGTATAGTTATATTGTAATTACAACTCTTCCTCCATTAACAAAAAAGCAGATGTCGCTTAGACGCTTCAAAAAATCAGATGTCGCTTAGACGCTGGAAGAAAATCAGATGTCGCTTACACGCTTGAAATTTATTTTCCTTTTTGTTCATTGTGTTCATACCTATATGTTTTGCAAATCACCCAGATTTGTTTTAATGCATTCTGTAACGTACTTTAAAATTCGATTAAAAAAATATACATCATAAAATGTTACTTTTTGTGCATCAGTTATCACCCGTTTGGTTTGTACGCCTTGATTTGCAAAAGCAATATTTTAACACGTTTAGTAGGTATGAAAAAAATGTACAAACATGAAAAAAATTCAAGCGTGTAAGCGATATTTGATTTTAAAAAAATATATGCTAGACAATGCAGTAAACATATATGTGAG
The DNA here is from genome assembly GCA_006491835.1 of Architeuthis dux. NCBI lineage: Eukaryota > Metazoa > Mollusca > Cephalopoda > Oegopsida > Architeuthidae > Architeuthis > Architeuthis dux. Next base: position 2,270,690 of record VCCN01000407.1, read on the forward strand.
TGGAAAAAATAAACAAGATTAAAATGCACGACAGCTGCGCCGTGCAAATAAAAGGAATGTTATCACCTCCCATAATTTGAAATAGCAGTCAATTTACATAAACAAAAAAGAGAATAAAATATATTAAAAATACAAGCGGTAAATATTTTGTCATAATTTCATTATATTTAATTATTCACCTTTGTTATAATATTGTTATATAAGTTTCAGTCGAACCAAGACATAGAAAGAATAAAAAATATGCATCTCAAATCTTTTTAAGATATCGGAATAAATCGATAAAAATGATAAAAAAATGTTTTTTTAATAATATTGAGTGAAATTTATTTTCTTTCACAGCTCAAAAGCCTGAATGATAATTAATCGAATAAAAATAAAATGTTTCCGAAAAGAAAATTATTTTACTTAATTTTCCTGTTTTTTTAATCCAAAAGTAAGAGTTCCGTTCCAGCAGTTTCTGAGTATTAGTCTAAAAAAGATAACATAATTAGTATCTCCAGGAATACATCTATAAAATGTGTAAAAATCAACGAAATCATCATTATATAAAATAGATAAATCATCAAATTAATAAAAGGTGGGGTAGGAATCATATGAAAAAAAACATTGTTCTTCTCAGAAATTTGGAATGGAGAATTATGTTTTTTTTAAATTCGTCCTTTAATAAATATGTATCGAGCAATTTATTAAAATCGAATAATATGCTGATTTTTGCCAGATTTTCAAAAGTTTCTCACGTGTCGATTTCACGCTGAAATATTCGTCCATTTTATTTATACCTACCGTTTAGTAATCTGTAGGCTACGCTCAATAGCACATAATATTGTAAACCAAACATATCTTATAGCGATATGCCTCCATACTCTTTAATACATTGTCAAGTGTATACAATTTGATATTTGCCAAACGTGAAGAGAAAATTTTATGGTCACGTTATGCCCGAACAATTTAAAAAAACAATAATTTGATATCGCTTGCTATTACGTTTTGAATAAAACATACGCTTATACTTTATAACGATTTGTATTATATTTCGGTATGACATATTTTAATGTTAGAATATGTATGTCATTTAATTTAGATTGGTTTAAAAGGAACAACACTTTAAGTCTAGAAATTTTAGACTGAAGTATGACATAAACAATCAGAATTTATTTTGGCCCCAAGCCAACATTAGGCAAAACGTTGAGTGGAAAAAATAGACATAGTTGCAGAATCTACTTTAGTGTTTTATATTTAGTAGAACGAAAACTGACAGCCTGGCACCATCGCTAGATAATCGGACATATTTTTCATTCCACAGATTAAGCGCAACCAAGCAACCTCTTGAAACGTCCGGTCCGCTGCCATTCTTTATATCATTAAGAGACCGGTATTTGTCCGACAGAAAACGAGAGTTCACATTGATACAACATAATCCATATTTCGTCTCTTTTTTTAATGGTTTGATTTGAATTTACGGGAGAATAAGAACAAGCCCAGCTCTGGCTATTAATACAGCTAAATCTAACATATGGTATTTAAATGTTTGCAAATGAATGACAAATTCAATTTTTAAAAAAAATAAGATGCAAGACGAGATAAGATGGACAGTAAAGACAAAAGCAATTTGGAACCATCAGAAAAACAACAACGATAAAAATACATACTGTAGTCATTAAATCTATTGATGATTTATACATAGCTGACAGTTAACATCTAAAATATTTCCTTCCTTCAATTTACTTTATCTTATCGCACTCTCATCTTTATTGTTTTTATAGCTTATTCTTTTTCCACCAATCTTTTGTTTAATTTTTTTTCCTGCTATTATTCCATCTTTCCTCCCCTCACTTATTTGTTCAGCCGTTTTATTTGAGATTCTTCTTTGTTTAGAATTGTGTTTCTTTCTCTTCTCCCTCTCCTTTTTCTGCTATGTTATTCTTCTTTGTTTTACAGCCCATTTCCTCTCCTTCTTTCAGTTCGAATAGTTTGAAAGGGTTTTCACTTAAACCAGAGAAATTCCGTGTTCATTTCTATACGTGAGCGTACAAATGCTTTCTACACAACAGTCTTTTATGCATATGTTACACCGAATCGGCGAAATTGCCTAATAAGCGTATGCAACTCTGTATCTACTTATTTTTTTGTAATAATTACATAAGCGTTTTATTGCAAAAATAGTTGGTTTTATCCTTGTTTTGATTAAATAAACTTGTTATCAAATTAAAACTACGTTTTTATTTATTGTAAACAAAGAAGTAAATACTTAGTTTTAAATGATCAAAAGTGTATTCGATCAAAAGTAGGATAAAAACATATATTCTTTACAATCAAAACTTTATGTAATCAAAGTGAAATCAAACTTCTTTTACAAAATTAAGTAAATACGTAGTTTTATTCGCTAATTAGGCAATTTCGCCGATTCGGCGTATCATATAAATATAATGACAGGTCTGTTTTTATAAATGCGTAAATATTTATTTAGATATATGGATGTTGTTAGGGGCTTTCGTATTCTCGTCCCATCAACAGCAAATATAACGCTAGGATTATTCAAATGACCCCGAATCAGATTTATAAACAATTAGCATACGGTGATTCGAAATTTCTGCCATATATTTTAATTGGACTATGATGTTCGGTTTGCGCAAGAGATTAAACAGGAATTGGCGAACTATTGATAAATATTTTGAACTAAAGATCTAAGGGAGATATTAACTTTAGAAAATAATTTTTCCCAACCGAATTCATAATAAAAAAGATCTCAACCGGTGGCAAAAATCACGGGCTTTCATCTGTCAAGAATGTCAATGGTGAGAGCGGCCATTTTTATAGATTTGTGAGAGTAGTTTGCTTATGCACTCACTAAATAATTCGCGTATTTTATTTGTCAGTGACGTGGCGTGCCTGTGACAAGATTATATACAATATGACATACAACTGGGCAGAGTGCCTAGAGGTGTTGGTTTATACCTCACTTATTAGTGCGAAAGTGGCGTTATCTGTCATAATTGGAACTCGAATTCAGTCCGAAATAAATATAATTAACAATATTTGTGTGTGTTTGTATGCAGGACCATTATGCTTTTCTACCTAGCATTTGAGTGTATTATCTACCCGATCTGCTGTTCTTGTGAGCTGGAATCAGTTACGCTTTCTGAACAACACATCTACATAATAATATTAAGTTGGAAGGAATTGGGAACAGTTAAGAAGGGGATGAAATGAAAGGTGTGTGTGAAAAGGGAAAGGTAGTAGGTTAGAGAGCTAGAGAAAACCGATGAGAGAACCAGGTGATTGAAAACACTATATATATAGTGAGAGGAGGGACGGATTGATACGAAATAATGGCAAAAAGAGACTTGCTTGCTGGCTGGATATCAATAGAAATTAGTAAAAAAAATGAATGAAAGGCATGTAGGGATGGAAAGAGGTTGGGATTGCGATGCATTAGAGTTCTCTATGGACACATAGAGCACAGGTAAGATAAAAGAGCGTATACAGTAGAATATATGTGTGCATTACTTATTCCTTTTTCATCGATGGAACTATGTGTGTATAACATTTAGATAAAAGAGGGACGGGCAACAACAATTGGAAGTTATAAGGGAACGAATCAGCAGTGGCATGAGATAATGGACAATCTTAGCTGTCAACACACGTGAAACTTCCACGGGTCCAACTAGTATAAACCTGTCGTGGACGTGTTTATATATATTTGCTACTAACTGTTACGCACATACGTAACTAAATTACAAAATTGTTATGGAAAATATGTGTTGATTGGTTCTCTCGGAAACAATAGTGATTCGAATTTATGCATAACCGTTAAGCGATCTAATTTAATTTCATTGGCAAAGTCCTCTTAATCGCTTTGTGCATTAAATCTCTTCTAAAAATTGATTCAAATGAGGTATTAAATAACGGCTTAGTTCGGTAACGGTAACAGCTGTTTTGACAATGAAATCTTGTTTATCACTCACTGCCAGCTACAGAGGAGTTTCCTTAAATATTCTTTAATTATGTATTCAATGCTGATCCAAATCCCGTCTTCAAACTATATAAATAACGCTCCAAATATATTTGTCACTGAAATGTGGACCCTGCTTCATCATTCTCTTGAAATTAATTATTTCTATTTTGTCTCCGAGTAGAAAACACGAATAAAAGCAATTTGTATAATTGGATTAACTTCGAAAATGGCTGAAGCATACAGTGTCAAAATACGATTAAGGACTAAAATCAGAAACTTTTCGGGAATTCTGTTAAGTCATCATCCCGTGGTTAAGAATACGCTCATAGAATAATCCAATCATTCTCCTAGCAAAAAGAAAAATGAATCCATTTAAAACATCGACAGTTCCGGAGTGATAAACAATAGAATAATTCAGCTGCATTTATGATCAGATCAGACTGGCTTATTTCAACTATACAACTCAGCAGTATGAAAGTGTTTCTACTCCGGTCTGTTTATTGAAGGATGGAATTTTTGCCGTATCTGCAGACCTTTTATCCCCAGAAACAGGTGTAGGCCAGAAACGCGTATTAATCACCTACTTTATATTCATGATGCTGTCAGTTCTTCACACCTGATTTGCTTGCTCCAGTGGAGGGAGAGAGCCGAGGCTACACAGTATGCATAACTTGGCTGCGGTGTAATTAAGTGAATGGTTATATCCGATAGTCAGTTGTTTGACTCTCACCTGGCTGATCTTGGTGCTGATATCACAAATGCTAGGATTCATATAAACTGTGAACTGGAGAGTTGAATGGTGGTAGGGGTCAATAGTGGCTTTCAGAAACGAGCCAATTTATGTATGGTATATGGTTTCACTGTCCTTTTTGTGTGTAGAATTTAATGTTAATCCCACTTCAAGAAAGAACAACTTTGTATATCTATGAATGCCATATGATACAATGTTTATAGTTTTATAAATGCCATATGATACACAAGCAAGGAAACAAGTTTACGTATGAGTCAATTAAATTCACTACTATAAACAACATAACTTTTGGAGTGTACGGGACATTACAGACCTGAGTGGTAATGTTATGCAAAAAGAGAAACCTGCAGGAGACGTGATAATGTCTGTTAATGCATACACAATAAGGTATCTTCTGATTGTTTGCCAAACTGCATCAAGCCTGCGCAACCGGTCTTAGAGATATTCAAAATAGCTGCTACCTTTGCGGACAGACCTCATCTTCTGATGACTAAAAATACCTAGAGATAGAGACCACTTTTTCATCAGGTTGCCTTCTGAAATTCTGTATATCCCTTTAGATCTTCACTTGTTGTTCTAGTATCTGCAATAATGGCTAAAATTATTCGTAAACAAAGAAATGGTAAAACATCTTACAGTCAACAACAAGGCCGACACATTATTTGAATCTTCGAATATTTTAATCTTATGAATACTATTCAATTTCTAAAAATATTTTGTAATGTAAAGAGAATCTGGACGGAAAACAAATTATTGAACAAGAGGCCCTTAATTTGCAAGATGATTGCACGGCGGGAGGTAAACAACTTAGTAATGTCCATTTATCGACCGAAATAGACACTCGGGATTTTAATTATCCCTATCATTTAAATCACTCTATACATTTAATTAAAACTTGAGAATTAAAATAAAAATCAAATGCTCGTATTAATGTTCTGTCTCTTGCCAAATCTTCACGTTTTTTAGAAACGGTCAACCAAAACTGTCACCAACACTGTCAACATAGGTTTCTTCAGTTCATAAGTTGGTCTGGCTGACTGGCTATCTATGTATCACGCGTACATACTGCACCAACGGGGATAGAGGGCCGAAAATATATTATGTCTAAAAAAAAACGTTTTTGTTTTTTTTAACCCCCCGCGCAAAAAAATAGTAACTAAATCGGCCCCTTAGTTTGTAGCCGGCAACATTCACGAATTCTTTTTTTAGAAAATTCGAACTTTTTAATGATCACTAATTTGTAGTTTTCTCAAACCATATAGAATTCCGATATCGTAGATTTTACAAGTACGTATATTTACTTACCATCTCAATTTTATTAAAGATATAATTCGTATTTCCCTGGTGCTTTTTCTACATAATGATATTTCGAGTGTGTAATCAAATTAATCAATATACTTGTAGGAACGAAAATTAAGTCACAACCCTCATGAATGGTTTGTCAAACTATCTTGCTGAATATTGTTCCACGACAGGCATGGTCCTTCTGAACAGCATTTCCCTTTCCCAGTGAAGATATGTGTGGAATAGTCTATATATCTATTGTTAAAGGGGCATTTTGCCCCATCCCATCTTTGTGGGATGATGTGTGAATTCTCATTGTTAAGATAATACAGTTGGTGGGCACTACTTTCAAAAAGAAGAGAAAGGCCCTTTTGTCCCAACATTGAGTGTACACACGAAGAAGTCTGTAAAATGTATTGGCCGAAATATCGTGGTAAAATTAAAAGCAACGGAAGTAATTATATCAGTATTCCGAATACATTTTTGGAGGTTTGAATGAATAAAACTTCATTCGGGAAACTACCAGCATTTTGCTTGATTGTTGACATTCAGGATTAGATATTGAAGTGTTTTTCTTCTTCTAATAGTATAGATAAAGTAACACCGAATTCATTAATTTGAACCTGATGTAGAGATACTCTTGTGTGATTAATTGTTAATATCCTTCAATTTCTGCGATGTTCTGTGTCTGTAAAATGTGACATGATTGAGGAAGGTATTGCTCCTAGACAAACATACTTAGATTCATAGATACACATATATCTGTGGGGTCAGTTTGCATGTGGCTATTGATACCTATGTGAGTATTAACAGCTGCGGTGTATGAAAGAAGATCATTAGAATTGACGCAAGCATATTGCATGATTAAAACAATATCCATAATGTTATGCTCT
>VCCN01000407.1:2411269-2427979 GCA_006491835.1 Architeuthis dux
ATCACACTACTCTTTATATCAGTAGTAGGTACTAGGTATGTTTTAGATTGCCGACTATTCTATTAATCTATCAAACCCTGTTGTCTAGATATAACTTATCCAGCACCAACGGTTGAAGCTCTGCAAGTTCCTTTGTTCTGTCTCAATATTAAAAGCACCTTGACTAGTTCCTATCCCGATGATCTAACATATATCCAGAAAACAAACTGAAAATAGTCTGTTTCTAATCGGATTCAGTTTTCTACATTTCTACATTTCTAGACAGTTATTTATATAGGAATTATGTTCGGATGATGTTTTATATAAATGAGACAGGAATAGTATGAACTCTTGTGGTGAGTCCAGGAAGCCAAAGCAAGAAAACCATTATCGGAAGGACGTTACTCCACCGACTCTTCACACTCATCTAAGTCTGCGCATAATTTTACCGACAAAAGAACGAAATTAATCTAAATCTTCCTTCCTTTTATCGCACTTACTTGTATCTGTCCAATTCCTGCAACGCAGACATATAGTATTTCAACAATGAAAAGGACTGCTCGACGCAATAAGAGTCGAAGTCATATTTGAAAAATAAACATTCTTCTCTAAATATTAGTTTGATATAGTGCTTATATATAGCAGTAGTTTGTTGTAATTCGACAGTAATGCTTGTGCAATCCGTTTTCCTTGGAAAATGAATGATGAAATATTTATTTTTGAATGTTTATTTCTTTTTTGTTTGTAACATATATTTCCTTGTCGAGACAAATTTCCACATACTTTGAATCCAGTGTAAATATCTCTTCCTTGATCAATAATAGAGTTCAATCATATTTTAATCGCTTTCCAAGATAAATTGCGACTCCAATTTTAAAATTGAAGAGGGTTCTTTTACTGTTATAAGATATTGGCATTTTCATAAATAATTATTATTTTATTAGATACATTTTAAAAGAATACTAGAAGCCATTTTATAAGATGTTCAACATTCGACCTAATACCAAAGAACATTTATTTTATTACAGTTTGTTTGATCACTCTTTATTATAACATTCTCATACTTTGAATGTGTCTCGGGCTTTGCGAACCACTTGTTCATAGGCACCATCGGAAATCATATGACATCAGTATTGACAGTAGGTAGGCAGGATCAGTACACATTTATCAAGATATACCAAAACCAATGATTATGGGTTATTTGGGATATGGAGTCAATTTTTACGCGATTGATGAAATCATCCGATCTCCGAAAAATGATAATTTGGGGTAAAGAAATTCAGATGAAAACAGTATCACCATCGAGATGTCCAAAGGGAAATCAATACAGTTTCTTTCATTTCGAGCTTCCATGCTCGGGGGAAGAAACGAAACAGAAAAAAAAACCGAAGTATTCCCCAACCATTTCTCAGGGCTTTATTGCAAATGTGTCGATATATTAGTCAGAATTAACAGGTTTCATGTCGAACGAGTGCTTGTAAAAATGTGTGCTTGTGTTTGAGATTGTCCGCACATGCAATCTGTGTGTTGGGGATTGCATCTTGAAGAATATCTCATTGTATATGTTTTTCTTTGCTGTGGTTTGATTTGTCGAGGCAAGATTTATTGTAAGATACAATTGGCATAGTGAAATGTTATTTTTTTTGTTTCATAGTTTTATTATATTTATTTCATCGGGACCGAACCTAGTGAATAATTTCTGATTTGGTTCTATTTCAAGAAACTGTAAAGTCTCTTTTGCTCCTGAATCTTCAATCTTTTGATGTCGAAAATAAAATAAAAATACATTGGGGTTTCTGTTAAATAAAACATACATTGGGATCTTTGCTTTCAAAGTTGTATTAAACAGGTCTGTTCATTACCTCAATGGAAACCATCACGTGACCAACGTATGTTGGTAGCATGTCGTGTTGGGGTGATCAATTAAAGTCGTGATCAATGAATATGTTACTTCTCTCGCCTTTTGTTGGGCACTGATCACTGAGAGAAACGTCTGAATTTTCGAAAAGAACAAACTAAGATATCAATTTAGCATAAACTTACATTTAGTGAGATAACCTTTTTAAAAAACACTTTTTTCTTGACGTAATACAGTAAATGTTGAAATGTCCAGTCGTCTAGCTCCATTGGTGCAAGCTGTACACGTGGTACATACATACACAGATAGCCAAATACTGATGTTGATGATGACTATATTGATGTTGACAGTTTTGGTTAACTGTTTCTAATAATCACAGGACACCATGTTGCGGTGATATGGCTAGCAAGCTTAATATTTATACTGAGTAGTGAGTTAAATTGTTGATGAGAGTCTCATACTTGTAGCCTTGTTCCAAAAGTAAGCTGTGCATAATAAGTAACTGTATCAACCCAAAGCATCATTTGATTACGCTGACGAAATCAATGATTTCAGTAATATTATCTTAGTAATCGCGTTCTTTAAATGTCATTTTCAGATTATGATTCCACGTCAAATCATCTTAGAATGTCCACAAATTTGCTAAAATCTTGTTTGTTTTTCCTCTGATATATAGCGAACATAAATATCTCTTGGTTAATTTACACACTTACAAGGAATACCTTAGTCTGGTGCCGAATATGCACTAGGAATCGATCTCACTTACAAGGAATTGACAAAGAAATAATGTTGACAGATATACCAAAATAGGTACCCTCATTAGAGCCTCGCAAAATAATGGACCCAGCCGTGAACAATGGAAGTAGTTGACTGTTTTGGAACTATATATGAAATAAGTATATTCAATGAAAAAAATGTTAACTTGCTGGGTCGGGGGCTAAGGACCTCATACTGGTTGAGTCACTTTTATGTTAAGTGTGAAAGTGCACTTTCTACGAAACAATTTCGTGATTTCTGATTTTTCTTTATAGAAAATGTCACAATGCCTTTACAATGCATTTCATATTGGCAAGATGTGGTTGTAAATGATAGACTGAACACCTAGTTTGAACTATTCGAATTATAAAACCCATTATAAATCAAATTACCGTATCTTATTTCTGAAAATGAAGTAAGAATCAAGGTAATTTATGTAGCATAGTTCTTTCAGGGACCAACTTAAAAGCTATTAGCACAAGTAATTTTGATATGTGTGACAAAGAGTAACTCTCGCCGAATATTTGATACACTTAGCTCAGTCCAGCACAGAACAAACTGGTTATTCTAGTGTAAAAATGCACCAGTCCCACGGCTACAAAGAGGTTCCTGTACATGTGTACTTATCATAAAGAATATCAGGGCTAGGGAAGATATGTGAAAATATGTTAGTAAACGTTCCAAGCTGCTTTTATATATGTTTCATTAAAGAAAATGAAGCCTTTTTTTCAATGATTATTCTTGAGGATTTCAAACGATAATTCCCATTTTGGTAATTACTAACAACCGATAAATGTTCCCGCCAACGTGAAACTCATATTATAAACTCCTGGCGAAGCAATAGGCAACTACTAACAACCCAATTGTTCACTTGTGATTCAGCTCTACATACGCCTGAGCAAGTGAACTGTACGATTCGAATATAAACTTGATTGGCCCGAAGCAGGCCTCCTCAAGCCAGACATAACAGCCGAAAATATGGCCTCAAGCTTCCGATGCGAAATAAACTTTTTATTGTACCAGCAGCAATAAAACGACCACAAAATCACAGTTAACAAACGAAAAAAAGCAGAATGAAGGAGATCCTATGATTATATACTGATTCGTTCGCTACCGCCATAAAATATTTCATGCTATTCGTCAGATTTCTCTTCTTCCGTTTTTTTTATGTTCACTGCGTAAAGCAAATACTTATTATTATGCCAGTATCTACCACACAGGTCAGATTTAGACACTAAAATCATGTTAGAATGTATCAGCTTTGACCAAAAAACGACTTCTCAATCTCTATCAAGAATATTTGCATAATACATATAAAGTTCTATGTAATCATGTCTCTAGTACGTAACAATTTAAAATATATCTGGCACTACTTGTTATATTACCATTATATCAATACCAATTATGGCTTGCAATAAAGATAACTACCATCATTAGTTCCACACTAGTATGTACACTATGAATTCGGATTGTTCAAACATAGATATGTACGAAGATCATCTGACTCAGAGTCAGATAGGATGAGAAAAGAAGCATGTGTTGCGTAAAGATTCTACATGTTTTGAAAATCACCGTTCGAAATCCTCTGCCAAATTACTATTAATTAGCTAATTGATTCAGCCACGAGCCGACCCACTGACTTTCTCAGTATATTCCAATAAATATAAAAATGCTTCACTCGTCGATATTCTCTGTGGATGAGATAGTTGCGTATTTCCAACAGTTTTCAATGTATGAGTTTGATAGGTCCATAGTGTCCAATGCACTTCTTTCAAAGCAGGTGGGAACTCTGCACTTAGCACAGTCTTCCTTCTTCTTTCTTCATGTGCCCAGTGCTGGTCAAATCTAAGTTTAGTAGATTCCTATATTGGTAATATCTTTGGGATGAGGACAAATAAAATAATTTGTTTTAATCCTTGGTTTGGTTGCGCACTACTGGTATATTAAAAAGTGTATTAAATATTCAATACAAAACAATAATACATTGGAAAGAAACCTGCCCGTTTCTTTTACGAATATATATTTAGTGATTCTTTTTCCCCGCTCTCTATAGCTTGATCGTTGTTATCATGAATCGATTCGTGGATGCAATATGATGGAAATTATCATCATTGACATTATTGAGCGCAGAACGCCGGATATTGCTAATCCTGTCGGCCATTGTAACTGAAACTTTCTTTGTAAGTTCTTTCACAAAAGTAGGTTTATGCAAGACATTGCCTCGTCCTAAAGCATCTACTCTTAAAGTTCACATTTATTCTTCACAGAAAACATCTAGTTCTTTAAATCATTCAGTTTACCATTTACAAGAGAATAGAGAAATATCGCTTACTCTTATAGTTCGGGGGCCAGCAGGGGCTACCGTGCACCCCCACCCATGATTCTACATTTAGGGTACCAAAAGGTTCCTTAGGATGTTCTCTTTCAGGCAAGTATTTTATGAACAAATACTTTTTACTGGAAAACTGCATCGTGTAAAATATATAATTACAAAAAAACAGCAAAAAGAAAAAAGAATGATGAATATTTTTCATGATTGCATTTTCTGCCCATCCAAAGCCTTTTGAAATATGCTAAAAGGATACAGCCATCCCGCCCAAAATAAACAAATAATTAGGTATTCAAAACAAAAATCAAATTCTGAATGTCGACCTAATTTCTCAATCTGCATCTTCTCACGTTTATAGGAATTTTCGGTATTTTCATTTGTGCAATGTAAAACGAGGTCCCAAAGATATTATTATCCAAGGTTATCAGTTGACCACGCGCTTAATAACTCACGGCTTTTAAAATAATCCGCCTTCAGTTAGAAAAAAGCTGGAAACTGTCTGCTTGTTCCCATTAACCATTAAGGAAATATTGTATTAATAAAATGAGGAATACAGAAAAATAATATGAATAATCATAAATAAAAAAGGAAACTTCAAGGAACTGTCAAAACATCTTTGAATATCTTTTCACGGACATTTATCATACTTATTGAAAACGTAAAATGGATCCTCAATCAATGTGCGTTGATATACGTCTGAGAAGTTATTTCACAGGATTGGGAAGTATAATTCGTGGCTTGCAAATGGTATGATAATACTATACCTTATTTGATTTTAATTAGTTTTGTTATTAAACTGTCATATTTTGATTCGTCAATCTTATCTATCGTTTCATTTTTGGCTGCGTAACTTATGGGCCATGTTCACAACCACTGTAAAGAGATAAAAGGTTTGACACGTGACATGACGAAAAATGGTTCTCCATGTAATTGGAAACGCCTCCAAATCTGACCGATGTCACGGAGCGTATAAGGAGAATCAAATACTTTCCCCTGCCTAGTTAAGGAATTGAGTGGGTGACTTTGGTCGATTTGTCAATGTTTCAAGTCATCAAAGATAGATACGTGCCAGTGTGAGTGTTTGTCAGGAAACTGTAGACAAGTAGATTCCACTAAAGATATCGTGATAAAATAAGTCTGGGTTGCGGGTGAAATTCTAGCAAAGTGTTACATTTGCTGTGGTTTGCTGTACTGTAATCGACTTACCAAGTATGTCTGTCTCTGTCTCTGCCTCTGTCTCTCTGTCTCTCTCTCTCTCTCCGAAATGCAAAGGCCTTAATACCCGAATGCTAGGTCTAAGAAATAACAGGATAACAGTATTAGAGGTGTCAATATCAGCGTTGGGAGCTACTTGACCACATATCTTTTTTTAAATACAGAGATATGCGCCCTTCGAGCAGCAGATTCAAACCACACTGTTTGCTACCTTTCTTTCCTCTTCTTCCTCCCGACTGTTAAATAAATGGAAGGTAGCTGAAAGAGGTAGTAGAATTGTCATATGTGAATCTGGACTGGTGGAAACAGCGGATTACTTCATATATGTTAAAACATTCCTGAAGAAAAAGACCCAGTCTTACCACACGGATTGTACAAGTCAAGAAGGCCGTAGAATAGATCGGTCCAAATGTTGAGGTAATAAAAAGAATGAGACCCCAAGCCTGAATACATCTTGAAATGATGACACTACTCAAAATTTGAGACTTGGAGAATTTACAACAAAATAACCCGATATCAAGAATTGATGAAAATGAAAAACAAACCATATCAAGGGGTTTCCCGATCCTTGAGTTGCATTTCATGTAAGAAAGTTAATCAATGTAATATCATCATCATCTTCCTCTGAGATATACACATATTCGCAAGAAATAGGTGTTCTGTTCACATAGTTATTTATTCACATATAGAAAAGTAAAGAAATGAAAATATAAGTCAACGGAACTTCGCATTTTCTTTCAGATGATTAATAGACAGGCACCTACAACGCAGTGAGACATATTGGAATACTAAAGCATGTGTATACATTTAATAGTATATACGCTGTCGTTCAATAATGGAACGGATCAATTCGTTAGCAAAGATATTTTTGTGAATGAACTTGACCTAAATATCAGCACAAATAACACAGGGAAGAAAGGGAAGCTTTAATCAACAAATATAGAAAATCAAACGAATAAAAGAAAGAACGAATCTCCTGAATGCACACATGATATGAAATCGATCGTTTCATCAAAGACACACGTGAAACATAGAGAGAAAACAAACTGTGCTTGCACTCTTGCCTTTTGTCGCCACTTCTCTTAGCCTGCATTTTCCATTATGTTTCTCATTGCACTTTGATTGATTTTAAGGCAGGTGAACATATTCCAGCTGTTAAGCTGATGCGAACAAAGCACTGACTTGAAATGTCTCTTTTGGTTCAAGAATTATATTCATTGGAAGACATTGAATAATCAAACATCTCAGACTGGTGACTGAGGTAGTTGCTTATTTCCCACTGGTGCCTATATTAGGTTTTCGAGTCCAAGTAAAACCTAAGCTTTTGAATGCCTATTTTCAAGAAAGACATACACCCACTCCCCATCCGGTAGGTTTGCGTGATGCACTCTCCCTAATCTGATTCAATACTTCTGGCATTTTACTGGACTGATGAAGCCTTTGGGATTATTTGGGTTCCAATAATACATCCCTAAAATAGTTATCTCTTTCTTTTAATCCAAATAAAGGTCATTTATCTCCTTTTTTAAAGTGAAACATCTCAAAGATCAAAGTATGTGAATAGTTTATTGTAGTGACCCTGCAATCATTTCAGTTCAACACTTACAGTGTCCGCAAAAGAGATATATACATCAAACCCGCAAAATAAAACTAAGCAAATATGTGTTTCGGTTGGACTTGATTTCCCTCCAACTAAAAGGCAGAAGGGAGTTATCGTACATCGGAAAACGCTCGCTCCTCTAGGCTTTGCGCCAAGATAGAGTTGGTGTCAGTGTATTCAAGAAGTCCATCTGAGAAGAAATACTGTTGACCAGTCGATCTGCACACTCCAAAGATCCATACGTACGCTATATCTAAATACAAGCTAACTATTGATGTTTATAGTACTATATATTTCACATGAATACCAGGATAAGGTATTCGGTTTAATCACAAACGGCTAATAGCGTGACTACAGTTACCATAACACTCTCCTAAATTTAAACAGAGATACACACAATATGTAAAATGTAAGCTAACTAGGCACATCCCGATGTATTGATACGCTAACTACACCCCCTCCGATTTCGATTTGTCTGCTCCTGATTTATTTAATTGCAAACTATCACGTAACCATGGTGTTTTCTCCCGTTCCGGCACAACTAGATTGTCAGTCCTCTCCTCGTCTACATTGACATTTGTTTTGTATCAGCTCCATCTGCAGCATGTAACTAACCCTTTACTCTTCAGAATAAAGTTAGCATGTAGCAGCGTATTGTATCTATTGTGTGCAGCCCCTTTGATAGATAGCTGCAAGTTTATTTAATCGCAGTCGTGTATATATAAAGAGAGCAACGAAGCCAACAGATCCGGCTAGTGAATAAAGAGAAACTAGAAATGACTGTTTATGTAACCGCTCATATCACGGATAGGATGTATTGGACAGACACGTCAAAAATACATCCACTCCAATGATTGTATAGATAGAGAAACACCACAGGCACATCAGCGAGAACAATTGAAGCAATGGCCCCAGCTGTATGTTAGAACTGACTACAATTAAAATCCCGTCAATTGTTAGGCTTGTCTTATGGCACACTGAATGTACAGCTATTCAACAAGGCCAACGTGTAGTTTTGAACATTTAATGCACCAAATAAATAAATATATCTAGTGGTAGTTAAATATATTTGAGTATTAAGAACGGAAGTTCACAAATATTAACCTACAATGTACTCTAACAATTCGCAGCACACCGTTTACATGTTGTGCATTAAAAGTCAGGTACAAAAGGATGATAAATAGTCAGTAATTAAAGAGAATGTGACTATCTGAGGTATAATTCCGATTATCGAAACAGAGTCTACTCAATGTTGTGATAAACGCTTTCTTTTATGTATTATCATCATCATTATAATCATCATCATCAGCATCATCATCATCATCATCGATTTGTGTTCATACTTTTATTTGTCTTAGATCGTCTTGTTTTATGACGCA
Source organism: Architeuthis dux (assembly GCA_006491835.1). NCBI lineage: Eukaryota > Metazoa > Mollusca > Cephalopoda > Oegopsida > Architeuthidae > Architeuthis > Architeuthis dux. The sequence goes on from VCCN01000407.1 coordinate 2,420,386, forward strand.
TAGAGTTAACGTTGTGAAATATACCAATTTAAAAAACATTATCTCCACTCCAAAAATAAATATTACTTCTATTTTGTCAGAGAAGGACAATAATTTTATTTGGTTTCTTTATATTTTTTATAAAGATTAATACGGATAACTCTAATGTATTTCCGTACCAACAGTTGGTGGTTTACTGTCTTTCTCAAATAATCTTATAATATTAAATAGTTCTGTTGATATCAAAAGGAGAATGCTTGAACGCACGAGAAATAAGATCATATTCACATTTTTGATTATTGATTATTTTACAAATGTGAAACTGAAACCTTTAAGAATAATAAATCTTACATGCTACTATTTCTTTAGCAGGAAACTTTCAAAAATAAGGAACTAAAACAACCCAGGAGAAGAAACATATAATGAAATAAATATAATAATGAATTCGTTGAATAAATCAGAAAATTTGACAGATTCATTTACTGGTGAAAATATCATCTTCAATAAATAAATAATTGGAATTTAAATCTAAACGTCAAAAATGTATTTAATTCACAAAGAATATTTCAAATAAGATATTCTCTAAATATTAGTTTCCTTCCAATTTTTCGAGGAAATATTTAGAATACCGAATTTGCCAAGTTTTTAAACTGTTTTCCCTATAAAAAATTACCACAGAGTTATTTATATTATCTGTCAGATTTCATTATGTTTTTTATGCAAATGTTTTGTTAGCAAAATAAACCGGCCAGCAAAGCGTTTATACCTTGCTCTTGAAATCGTTGCATGACTCTTCCAGAATAAATAGGGGTATTATCATGATGCAACATGCACTATTGGCCGCTGATCCGAACACCGTCAGCTAAGTCTCATTTCTTTGTAAAGTGGCTTTAGTGTATGTGTGTAAAATATATATTATGGCTGACCAACAGAAAAGAAAGAAGGTACGGATATTAGCACTGTAGTAGTAGCCACAGGGATGGACGACTCTACCGTAAGCTCCCTCCTGAATAGTCATTTCAGCATAGAGAGATCGTTTGAGTCTTGGCGGCAAAAACGTAGAGGGAGACAACTTTGGTCTATCCGTTATAGCAGTCGAGGTTACAACGCGGTTGTGAGCTGTTCATGGGAAGCTGAGGCATATAAAATAGGGGTGGGCAGAATAGAGACTCGGGACGACAATCCTACTAGGAATGTCAGCTAGATAATCGGTCGCTTTCGTGTTTTTTGAAAAGGATTCGGGCACGTAAAAGAAGAACCAAAGCAGAAATAAATAGCCACATTTGTATTCCTACTCTTCGATGTTGCCTCACATTCTTTTCGATATGACGAACCCGTTAATTTGTCAGGTTGTCACTTATTTCGGCTAACCTCACAAGTGAGACGACGGTATCACCCAACTCGCCTTAGACTGGGAGGTTTTCGACCTTCATCAAAGAACAAAGGATGAAGCTTATCACGCTTCGGATCCTTTTCGGTACAAGTGCAATGCAGTACTGCGTATAGTCATCTGTGAACGACCTGGAATGCCATCTCCCCACACTATCCTACAGCAGCTCAACCAGTCTCCACTAGAATGATTCGAAAGGAGTGTCCTTTGGTAATATTGGAGGTCATCTAGGCTATCAAGGTTGAATTTCTTCTCGTCTCTGAAGAGGACTCTCAGCCATTTATCATCCCACGTCTGATAAAGATTTGCAGATACCAGTTATGTTTAGCGTTAGACGCTGCAATTCTTTCTGTGCCTGAATCCTGACTTCTTAATTGTTCGTCTGATGATATATATTGTTAGGAAGGGGATTTCAAAATATATGTACCGCATATACTCATGCATTAATCGCTCTGTTAAAGCGGCCTAGTGATTTTGTTAGTTTGAAATATGTGCAAAGTTGGAAAGCTTAGGGTTAACACTTAATTCGGACATGTAAAATACACACACCTGTAAACTATGAAGGCATCAAGTAATTACATGTTAAGGAGAAAGCTATACATCGCATTCAGCAGATGGAACTCACCAATCTAACGTAGGCTAACTAACTCTCAGTCGTCTGTGTGAACCTATATACTAGCTATGATATCACATTTGGTATTACAATAGTCCTCGATCATCATCATCATCATCATCATCATCATCATCATCATCATCATCATCATCATCAATAATGTTTGGCAAGTATTTCATTTATTTGATGTTACCTAGGTATTTGCCGTCTATTTTGATTCCTTTATTTGTCCAGTCTAGATTTTGAAAGATCATCTCGAAGCAGGATGTGAAGAGTTTGAGCTTGTGTTGCCTTGTCTTACCCCTTTTTCGAGCTGAAAGGGCCCAGAGTCTTTATGTAGCCTCATAAAGGAACTGCTGTGTCGGTAGATATGTTGCAAGACTCTGACATATAGGGGGATTATGCCTTGTATAATATCATCAATGACCATGGGGAAGTCGACGGCCGTATTGAAGTCAACAAATGCTACAGAGAGTGGCATTGTATATTCTGCTGCTTTCTCATTTAGTTTATTTACCAAATGGACATGATCAATGGTCAAGTAGCATCTTCTGAGGCAAGACTGTTCACGTGGTTGGTTTTCAACGAACGGCCCGGTTAAATGCGTCCCTGTCATTGGCGTCCCTGGACATTTGCATCTGGTATGTTTGCATCCCAGTCATTTGCGAAGGCATGGGAAGGTTGTATATGAACAGATAAACAAATAAAAGGGTAGTTATAATTTAAATAACGATAATAAATCAAAAAGCAGTTATAATTTAATCAAAAATGTATTTAATTTAATCAAAACAGGGAAGACTGCATCGACACTTTTTTACCTTGTTTTTTACATTTCTTGATTAAATTATAACTACCTTTTTATTTATTTCTGTAACAAAAAAACTAAAATGAAAAATGTTTATTTAGTTATCTACAAAGTTATTGGCTATTTTCCGTCGAAGGTACCTCGGCCAGTTTCAGCATTTTAAACCGTTAGCGTAAACATCTTCTGCGTAAACATCTTCTGCTTTAGAAACTGGTTTCTTTGAAGAAATTTCTTTTTTTTTCTTTTAAGAAAAGACTAATATTTTTTGTCTATTTTTTTTCGTTTTAAGAAAATATTTTTTTTAAAGGTGGAAAAAAAAAATCAAATTTGATTTAAATGTATATGAATAAATATATGTAAATAATTGTTTTGATCTTATTTGCTTTAAATATATGTCATGCCGAATCGGCGAAGATGCCTATTTCGCAAAAAAAAAAACTAGTTCTCTTTTATTACATAAACCTTTGATTGTAACAAATAGTTGTATTATCCTTGTCTTGATTAAGTAGACTTTTGATCAAATTAAAACTACGTATTTATTATTTGTAAGAATATAAATAAATCCGTAGTCTTAATTTGATACATATATATGAATAAATATATATGAATAATGTCTATGCCGGAAGAATGTCAAAAGAAAAAGGTCTTCTTAAAAGCAGAAGATATTTACGCATTGGAATCACCCTGTCAGAGAGGGGGATTTTGTAGTAGATCAGTCGCAACCAGGCACCCCTCACAGTTACAGTTAGCAGAAGATCCATTTAAACTTACTCTCCATTCGTCCCCGATCGCTCAGGACAATATTTGATGTTACAGGTTGAGTATCCTTTATCCGAAACTCCGAAAGCCAAAGCGTTCCAAAATCAGGAACTTTTTAAAGTCCAACATGACGTCACAAGTGGAAGGTTCCACACCTGACCTCATTGTAGTATGATTCAAAGACGATAACTCATTCTGACTACAGTAAAAGCTTAGGTATCTTTTCTTAACTCTCTTTGAAACGTAACACTATATTTGCATCACAAACTGTGAAAGTCTAAACAAGTCCCAATCAAAACAAATGTTTTTCACCGTCAGACCTACATGCATTCATCAGTGTAATTTTTGCTTATTCTCTCATATGTACAAAGATGTTTGTGAAAATGTCATAAAACGCTGCAGATACGCCTATGAGTAACAGTAATCGGGGAAATAAAAAGCTTTTATGTTTATCTATAGCACAGAACGTCAATATATTGAACAGAGGTGTAAGTGTGATATTTCATTATGAATAATGCAAATATTAAAAAAATCCGAGAAAAACTAAATCTGAAACACTTCTTGACACATGCATTAGTAAACCTGTATTGTTTTAAGTACACTACTACTACTACTACTACTACTACTACTACTACTACTAGTAGTAGTAGTAGTAGTAGTAGTAGTAGTAGTAGTAGTAGTATCTTGAACTATTATTGGATGAGGCTTGGTCAACTATTGTTATGTTTTTTACTAGCATTCCGTTCATGTTAACACTTCCATTGCTTTCTATGAAGATATCCCTGGATGTTAGATAGAAGAAGCGTATGGTGCATTGGATATCTCATACGAATAGTATTTCCTTAATAGGTACACACAAATTATGTTGCCAAACCTGAAGTTTGACATGTATTATTTACTGTATTGTTTACAAAAGAATGTCAAGGTCATCGAACATCATCCGATTTCAAAACATCATGGGTACAAATCTAGGATTGATCTGACAAGTGTCAACAAAGATTAAATATCAACACAATGCTTCTCACTTTAGGGATTGTATTTAACGAGTGAATACTGTGAATGACGTGATATGTTCCTCTCACCACGTTTGCATAATGGCTTGAGCTAGTCCACAGCTGACGGGACCAATGTGGTCCGTGACAGTAAGCCCTCCGCCCCCTAAAAAGGGGGCCTGTGGGAACGTCAATTCACTACTAAATGAGAAGTTTAAGTCAGTCAGGACCACAGGGCTTCCCATTTCGGAAAGAGAAGATATAACCAGAATAGTAGCGTGTGTAACACTTAAGTCACTGTGCTGTATTTGACAAGATTACACCTACCAAGTATTTTCACTGACAAGTTATGAACAATGTTCATGTTCCTTAAAGCACGGACTACTTTCCAGTGCACAGTGCCGAAACATTAAATAAACCAAATGTCATTTTTATAACTACGAACTTTGTTTTCTTCTCTCCAACAGTCATGAAACCAGTAGTTGTCTCCAGCCGTTGTCTTTTCAGCAGTACCGAAGCTGCATGAGACGAATCCAAACCAGATCCGATAAAGGATCGTAAGCAACAAAACCTAGATGATTCGATAGGCAGATCGAATGAAACGATTGTACGCCTCATCGCTTCACCTTGCCAGACGACCGATCGATGTCACCACAACACTCAGTCGATAGCATACATCAACACCGCACTATGCAACACTGGGCCAATACAATGATCTTCGTTTTTCTAGCAATAATTTAACTTCCTATATGTCTGTGATGTAATTATATGCAACTATATGACCCAGTTGTTTCCCGTCTCATCGATGGTCTCAAGGAAACGTGTACCACAATAGGGAGTATAACTGTACACAAATGAATAGCATTTGAAATGGTAATTTCGCTTGATTTTCATGGCAACTACTAACGTTACTGCCAGCTGCACATCTCTTGTAGCTCAAACAGTAGAGCAACTGTTACAGAAACATCGGCTTACCGATGAGAAAAGGGTGCAAGCACGAGTCTTGCCGAGAGTTTATTCTTATTTCACCAACTGTGTAGTAATGGCTGTAGACTGACGGTATGGGTGGTTGCGATGTAAATCAACAACAATTAAAGAAATAATAGTAAAACAAATAATAATGTTTGACAATGCTTCATCTATTAGAATTAGAATTCAAGTTGATATTACTACTACTCGTTCTTAAGATCATATTTAAGTAGAGTTTAATTTTGCTATTTGGAAACATCAGTATAAATTAGAAATATCGCCGCAGAATCTACGCACGTAGTCTATAAAACCTTCAACGTTGCAGGAAAGCTGTAGTTACTTACTACCAAATCACATTACTAATGATAATAGTGCAAAGGCTATTCACTCTACAGACCACCCATCGGCGCACACACCACACGCTCCTGCAATGTCAGGTAGCCAACACAAACATCAATATTTGTTGCCCTATGATTTCCAAACATCCCTAGAGGGTATAGCAAAAATAATACAGCATAATCGAGTCTTATCAGCTTTATCAAATAACGTTAATCATTGTTGGCCAGTAATCGTCCATATGATTTAATTAGCCGCTGAATACCGGCTAATTGGTCTGTCTCGATCGTCACTCATTATCGTTATGCCCCTCAGATATTGCAGAACTTGCGCGTTGTCTGTATTAATCCACCCACAGATTTTCTGTTCCTTTCATGGTTAGCCGTCTCCGATTGGTAATTGCTTTTCGAACAAGAAGCTTCTAGCAAACAACTACAGATTCTCAAAATATTATTTAACAGATCCGTTCACAGATCTACACGAATTTTCTCTGTAAGACATAAATACTATCAAAAGTGCAATAGTTTAGAATAAATCATGAGAAACGTGAGTAAAAGTTGGCATTATCAGATTTCATGGTCATCAATATTCTCAGGATCCGTTTTCTTTAATCTCTATTTTCATAATTAACAGAAGATAATAATGAGGTAATTTACGCGTGTATCGGCACTTCTGCCTAGGATCAGAGTATATGATCCCTCTGTCTAGGATCAAAGTCTAACTCACCAGCACTTCTGCCCAAGTTGAAGCGTAGAATATTTGCATAATGGGAAAGTCCATGGAAGCGACATGAAATGACGCATAACGATTGGCTGGAAATCATTTGGTATCAATAAAGACATATTGAACAGCACCTTGCCAATGTGTTTAAAGCGTAAAGTATACACATGAATGCATCATCATCATCATCATCATCATCATCAGCCGTCATATGTCCACTGCTGGCTTTCCCATCTACATCCATCACGACCTGTATTATGCTAACCTCTGCTACGTCTTACCGGCAAATCTTTCTATTTCATCCCTCCATCTTTTGCCTGGTTTTTCCTACTGCGCTTACTGTCCCATGGGCACCAATCAGTTAGTCTTTTCCTCCACCTATTATCATTTCTTCTTGCTAGGTGACCAGCCCATCTCCATTTTGCTGCTTAATTACTTGTATAATATCATTCACTCTAGTCCCCTCTCTTATCCAAGTTGATATTTTTCTACCACTTTTAGTTATTCCGAGGATTTCTCTTTCCATGGCTCTCTGTGCTATTCTAAGTTTGTTTTCAGCTCGTTTTGTTAATTTCCATGTTTCGCATCCGTAAGTCATGGCTGGTATTAAGTAACCGTTGTATACTTTACGCTTTAAGCACATCGCCAGGGTGCTCTTCAAAATGGCACTATTCATACTGAATGCTTTCCAACCTATCGTTATGCGTCGTTTTATTTCGCAGTCATGGGTTTCTCTAAATGTATTACCTGTCCTAGATAGATGTATTCATCAACCTTTCTTAGAGTCTCCCCTTCTATATTTATGACCTTTTTTGGGACTTTATTATTGAACATTACATTGGTATTTGTTCTGTTAAGCCTACTTTTTTACTTTCCCTTTTTAGATCGGTTAACATGTTTTGTAATTCTTCGGATGCTTCCGACGCCATAGAAATGTCATCAGCAAATCTTAAGTGGCTTAAGTATTCTCCATCTATGTTACCCACCCCCCAATCAGTTTTCCGAAAGATGCTTCCAAGGCACGCTGTGAA
>VCCN01000407.1:2480928-2493031 GCA_006491835.1 Architeuthis dux
AAAGAAGATTCCTGTCCGAAACTGTTAATCTGCTCTTTCGAACGCCTGAATAACCCATGTATTTGTCTACGTGATGGAAAGTTGCAAGACTCTAACCATATTTGGTACTCTACCATTATGTCTTAATGCTAGTTATCAGTCTTTGCGTCTGAATCTCTGATATTCAAGCGGAATAATGCTATTTTACGCATCATAAAGAGTACCTTCATGCGTGTAAAGTTATATGGCACTATAATTCGCTGGTGTAATTTTTGCAGTGTCTACTTTGACGACTGTGTATCGGTCTATATGTGTTGATACCAGAGCAAATAAACATGTGTTTGTTCTCGTGCGCATAGCAAAGAATTCAAGTAGCCAGAAATATGTAAAGTATCTGTATGTGAGTGATCATTGCTATGTCTTCCCGGAAAACCTGGTCCGCCCACAGATTCATGTTGCTCTTTTTATATCTCCCTAGCATTGCTCTTTCCATGGATCTCTGTGCGAGTCTAAGTTGGTTCTCAATTCCGTTTTGTTAATTTCGCATCTATAAGTCATGGCTGGTATTATGCAGTCATAGATAGATAGACAAGTAAGCACCGAGAAGGATATGTATATAAGTACATTTTGTAAAGATACATGCAATAAGTAATAGGTTGCCTACTGAAAATTCTTTGTTAGCAGATTTGTCGCGTACACAATTAATAGTGTAACGAAATCGCTTTTCACAAGGCGCCCAACTATGTTGGTCCTGTACCAGCCGGGATTAAACTTAGTGCAATGATAAGCACAAAGTGTAAGCACTAACATATTTAAAATAGATTTTAATCGATACAACTCAGTATGAACGCCAGAATAAATATGCACGCAAATGCTTACTCAGATCTACGCATAATATCATAAGAAATATCTCAAGTAACTGCTAAGATAAAAATTTCCATAAAAGATATATACACATCTAAATACGTTGAGATCAACTCTTTTTCACTACGAACCTTACACTTGAATAATATTATTATTTATTAGCAGGTTTCCTTCATTTCAGTAGTATTGCTTTATATTTGTTTTCATCTAGTGTATATATTAATCAAACACAGAACTTTCAATTTTCAATTCATCATTTTATTTTATTTTCAATGATGCTTATACATTCACGTCAATACTCTTTGACCGCTAGAGCAAACGGTGCGAAATCGGAAATAAAGAAATAGTGTTATAATATGTTGCCACGAAAGGGTCATTTCCAGGTCAACACCTGTGCGGAAACGGAGGTGACACGGTCACCTTAGGAAATAGGTATATGCGAGGGTGTCCAAACAACATGACGTGGAAAGCTGAAATGACACCTGCGTGGGGGTTCGAGAAACCTATAGAGCAGACGCGGACAGAAAACTCGAGACCCAACAGAGGAGAGAGACCCAGCCAGGATGCAGACCGCCTAGGGCTGGGAAGGCATGAGGCCAAGCTCACCAGCTGGGAACGGCCTCTCGGCAGCCATCATCTCTCTCCCACTATTCACTCACCGGTCGACAAAGATGTAATCTATGAAATACAAATATGTCCAGATATTTTTTACAAGCAAGTATTCGAGTTTCCTTTCTATCCAAGTCCAGGACATTCACCGCTATACAACAGTAGTATCAAATGAGACCTGAACTCGCACCCACATCGTGACAGCACGTCTTTCATAGACTTAACCACTTCGGCCCTAGAAACTTTGATGATTAAGCGGAACAAAATGCTCTCGTCAACTTCTCCACCGATTATCTACATCATCTTTGTTTTACTATATATTAATGAATTTTTAAATTCTTTTTAGATGAAACATTTTGACTATCAGTATTCGTGATTAGATTTACTCTCTCCTATTATGGTTGCTGCTCATAATAAAAATTATTTACCTAAACAATATAGATAATAAAATCTAACTTCACACTGAAATATTCTGGGGAAATTTGCAAACTCTCCAAATTGCTTTGTCGTTAGTTTCCATGCATACATGTCCAAATATGTACATCCATCAGATCATCTTTTGGCTGCTGGTAAATATATGTTTCTGTTTATTCATTGATATAATGTTCCGATGCAATATGCATTTATATTTCTGAGTTGTTAATTAACCACCATTCTTTAGCTTTGTTGTTTCAATTACAAACTTCCTTCGGGTGCACTGTCAGGATTTCAACAGGTGGATTTTGTTTGTTCTTGCACGGCTAGTATGGGAATGGAAAATGCAGAATGGTGATCGATAAATTCAACATACACTTGCTGAATTCTGGTGAGCCCATCGGCCAGATTACAGTGATCCATACGACGACGATAATTGTGTTACCCAGGAAAGTTCATCGCACAGTCGTAGCTTCTGTGATTCTTATGACTAAGCTTATATGGAAATGATAATGGAGTATTCAAATTCAATTAATTCGAATCCATGGTAGTTGTAAGTTTCGTCGTTTTAGAATGCCGCAGCTTTATTCGGATTCTTAAGGAGTGTTGAGTTTGAGACATACTATTATGCTATACAGTAGAGAGGACAGACGACCATAATGTTACTGCTATTTTAAAGTTTAAGAAATCTTTATTTTTTCATGACTTATCTTGCGTGAATGTAACTCACATCAAAAGCGTAAAAGAAACTCCAACAGAATCTGGTTGCGCTATATATGTACACTGAAATGAATATACATAAGCACGCATTCAAATGCTACGTTTGGTGACATGTTGTCTAGCAAAAGAATATATGAATATGTACATTTCATATGTTATGTTTCATGCGTTAGGTACTGCCACAATCGATAAAAAAAAGAAACAAAGTCAGAGAAAAATATTCTCACAAGCTGCATCTGGCAAAACCGGAAGGGCTGAGCGCGCAATGTTTGCATGCAAATATATTTCTTTCCCATGTTTTGTCCTTCGTATCCAGTGATGGCCGTGCGGTTTCCTGGCGTCATCTTCATAAAGAGAAGTGTCAGAATCACGACGTAACGCACGATTGCAGAACGACAAATCGAAGTATAACAGGACAGCATAAACGTACAATTATAGATGTGTGGTAAATGCAGCGGTCTGAAAAACTGAGTATACTAAGACGCTGTACACATATACCAATTGTAGGTATTATTTGCAACTAATTCACCGCGGATAAGGAAAAAAAGCTTCCAAATAATCTAATCTCATTGATGCTACATGTCTTTGTTTTTACTTTCCAGCATATTGAGGATCCTCCATAGATATACTTGTAACAGCCGCTGCTGGCAGCCGATTGATTTTGTTCGACATACAGAAAAAAAACACGCGGGATGAAGAAATGTCTCTTGTAGAATCAAGCAAGGATGTTCACTTAAATATGCGAAAAATCATCTATTCGCAACATTGACACCATATATTCAAAAGATTAAAATGTGTCATTGATTTCCGTATAGAGAGTTCATAGTGTCATGGCTGTCTTTAGTGGAAGGAGAGGAAAAGCCGTTTGGCTACATTGTACCAATTCTATTGATGGGATATAAAACAATTGTTTAACTTAGATACAATGGAAAGCAACTTTCCATTAATTTTCTGCTGAAATTTCCGAATGTCTTTCAGATGATTTCAAAGAGAAATACATTCAATTTAACAATTCTGTAACTCTTTAAATTTAAGAATTTAGCTGAAATTATTGTTTTTGCTCGGGTTTTGTTTCACAGAGCTGGCAAGCGAGCCTGTCACAACAAGTAGTATTAGTGTACCCGTGTAGATTTTACACAAATAGAATGTTATTGCTCTCGCTAAAGATCAAGCGTCAACAAGTATCCTCAATATTCCAACACTTTCTTCAATATCTTTACTGATATTAGGAATACCGCTGTCAGAATGATTTCAAAATTTGCTCACGTTTCCTGTTAACGTCTTTTACCACCGTTCCAAGTGCACCAATAATGATACAATTTGTACCTTCCCATTTCGAAATATTTTCAGTTATTGGGCAAAATCGAGATATTTTTTAAAATTTTCCACGCTGTCAGTTTCGTTTTCTGATCCGGTGGAACAACTGCAGTACTTGGCATGTATTCTTTTCTTTTTTATGATAATTCTATCTATTGTCCTGGTTTAGAATGGGTGATCTATTTCAACTTCAAAGGCACATTGAATGTCATGTTTTTATTCTCTAAAATAGATTTGTCTATAAACCATTTTTGCCCAATTCCCAGTAGATCACCTTTACCACCCAATCTATTTTCATACTCTTTGGATCCAACATTCTGCATTTACTTATTATATAATTTGGCATTTTCTCTCAACATCTGCATAGTATGAATTTATTATTTTGCTGTATCCTTCCTACTTTGGCCTTAATATAATTGGTACTTATAGGAATAGTTTATTTCCAATTTAGGCTTCTAGCTATTGAGCTTTCTGTTCCTCCGTTGGTTCTCTGTCAATTCTACTGCAGAACGTGGCTGTCATAACTATTAGTTAATGCCAGTTCCTGATTTAGCCACTAAGTTCTTTAATAGCAGCATCGACACAATCCTCAGTATTGACGAGTCCCTTTTCGTCCACGTTCTTTTCACGTATAATCTATCGATGACATCCCACAAGTACGAGACTGTATACACTATCATTAAAAAAATCCTTGTTTTGCCATCCAAATTCCTCACTTCTTCTCTTGTCCAGTTTAGGAAGTGCCCTGAATATCTATGGGAACTGCCAAATTATTTTATTACTTTGATTATATTTCTATTGCTGATTTTAGTTTAAAATAATGTCCTTTTCTCAGGTACATTCTGCTAACATTTTCTTTCATTTCGTTCTCCTCGCTTAAACCCGCTTCTAGTATTTCTAGATATATTTTCTTTCCCGTTCAGCGTCCTGATAGTTTAATTGTTTGTTTGTTATATTCCTTATATCGCTTCTCTTTGTTGTGTGGATCAACATCATTGTACATTTCACGATTTAGAATTGTATTCCAATGCTCTGGCTTAAGACCCTGACTGAATCAAGGTCTCAAATTCCTTTTAGCAAAAGGCATTCATATACATTAGGGAGTTAAAGTTTTTAAACTTTTAAAAATCATATTTTCTGTTGCACTTCCGACAAATACAATTGAGCGTTGTTATTGCTATGATGGGGGGGGGGTACTGGGGACATATACCTTGTTGAAATCGGCAAAGGGATTGCCATTTCGCACTTAGTTCTACTCTCCAAATTACCATTGAATGCATGGGTTTTCCTTGGTTTTGGCTTGGTCGTTTCTACTAATGATTTTGTTTCCCTCTTCAACATCTCTTTGCTCAATCATGTCCAAGTTCCTTCATTAAAACTCATTGTTTCCTGAATTGTCCCCTGATTATCTTTCACTTTTTGAGGCTTTTAGATTTGTTACTTTATAATCATATCATGTGTTGTCTCTTTTAATTTTCGATGCAATTTCTGGCTGTCTTATTTTTTTTCTAAATATATTCTCTAAGATCTAAGATCTAAGATAATCGAGTCAAGACGGTTTTCAGCGCTAATCATCGCCATCATGATCATCTCAACGTCCTTTCCCCAATCTTCACCAGACCTCCGGTCGTGGGAGTCGCCAGTATTTTCGGAACTCATCTAAATCACCCAACTAATTTTGCCGGCCTCAATTTCGCATATGATCTCTGGGTATCCACGTTGTAAGTCGAGATGTCCAGTGGTTGTCTGACAATTTTGCTATATGGCCTGCCCATAGCCATTTGAATTTTCTAATGGATTTTATGATATCTCTGACTCCTGTTTTTTCTGTAATATAATGTGAAGTCTTGTGGTCTCTCCATGTGATGTTAAGCGTGTTCCTTTCTTGTGCACGTTGCATGGTTCTTTGTTTGGGAGCCAATCCTTTGGTGAGGGTGTCATGTTTCAGCTCATCTTTTATTTGTTATTCTACTTTCAGTGTAACATCTCCTCTGGGGTGTAAGGCTTTCTACAGGGCAATTTCAATTCAACATCTATGTGTTCAGTTCTTACTTCCGTTTAGGAAGGTCCACAGATATTGTACTTCTCTATGTTAAAAAAGAATTCTGTAATTGTACCATTTAATTTTATTATTAGATGAAGTATTGTAACCCGATATTGTATTAATTTTGACTACTCTTTACCTACGTCTCACTGTTTAGTTGCTTTATCACACCTAAACTCGGACCGTCACTCTACGGCAGCGAGTAAACAACGTGAAATAAACGACAAGCTTATGGTGCGACCTCGCTCATCCCTATGTTCCGACCTGCGTTGTTTATTCGCTGCCGTAGAGTGACGGTCCAAGTTGAGGAGAGATACAAACAACGTAGTTTCTACTGTTCAATTCCATCTACAAAATGTCTTTATTCTTTTGATGTATTCTCTCTTCAAGTGTTTCTTTCATTTTGTTCTGCTTCCAATCGTCCAATATATAGTGATGTCACTGTTTAGTCGTTCAATCATTCACTGTTGAGTTATCTTTCATTATTGCTTATGCAATTTCCAATTGTCTTCTCAGGTTTCTGCTGAAAACACTATTTGAAATAAAGTTTCCAGTTCAGTTTATATTTAGTTAATAATTTTGATCGATCATCTGCACCAGGGGTTCGATTTTGTAAACATGTTTCCTCATACAGTCGGAGGTAACACAAATCAGACGTGGCTCTGGAAAGATGCATTTGAATTTAGATTTGTATTGCTATCATTAAAGGCATCAACAGGAAGTTCCATTGTTATAGATGACAAATGAGCGCTTCCCGCAATTACAGAACACGTTGATTATGTGCATCATGATTTCAAGTGGCAATTGGCAACGAATTTTACAATCTTTCAAAAAAAATAAAGACACTTTTATTTTGATATTTCCTCATTACCGTGCTTGAAATCAAGTAATATTAACAATAATTCGGATTGTGAAAATTCTCTGATTAACCGGTTGAAATACAGAATTCTTAGTAGCTGTAAACCTGAAAAGTATTCTTATTATAACGTTGAGTCGTTACAAATATCTCGAAAAATCACCCACCCGCCGAATTAAGTCGATATCATAGTAATTGGAATTAGAAACAGGTTTATTCTTGTAAAACTGAGAATTATTCCTGCTGAATTTAGCATTTAGTCTTTACACATATCTCGCAAAAGTACACACAGGATTAAGGCGATGACATGCTACTTGCAAATAGAAACTGTTTTTCTCCTGTAAATCTGAGACATTTTCCAGCAGAATTAGGCGTTCATGCGCATTTGATTTGGTAGCCGAACGATGGATCGGCTAAGAGGATTGCGACAAAAAGCAGCCAAAAGATGAATTGGCTAATAACATGTAAAATGATGTAAAATAAGGTGCTTCATTTCAGAACTTGAAACAGTTTTAGAGTACTAAATATATGAAATTAAGATGCTGCTTCATGTCACAAGCTGGAAAAAGGGACTATTAAATATGTAAAATGAAAAAATGCTTTATCTCACAATTTGAAGCATCTTACATAGGAAGGTCTATTTTGATAAGAGAAAACTGGCTTTACGATAAACATTAAAGAGAATATACATTTTTAGAGGCCATTAATAAATTATGTAATCGCAGCATTGTCACTGATGCCTGTTGCAAGCTTGATGAATGCTGCAAAGTGGATAATAGTAGTATTGTGAAATTCAGTGGTTTAAACACTACATTATCCTTTTGAGAGTTACTAAAGATTGAAAACTGTTTTTCACATACAATAGCCAAACGATATTAAGAAATAATATCTATTAAAGATGACAGATTAACTAAACGCCGTTTAACACAAAAAAGAAATTGTGGAGATTTTTCCAGAGATTTAAAGCTAGCTATTCTTTTGGTCAAGTACACATGTGCAATCGCAAAATAACGAGCATAGCACGGGTGCCGTTGATACGAATTGATCCGAAACAGATTATTACGAGTAAAGTGAATAGGATTAGGCATTTCTATTGTCTGTATGCTACTTGCTTTAGCACTGTATCCGTTAGTACACCGAGATCAAGACCGTTTCTGGGTAGTATTTGTCAAAAACGATGTTTGTCTTTGATAACATACTTATATATATGTCTGATAGTGTACACAATAATGAGATGTCAGGGTTGCGATTGTATAAGTTTCCGCAACTAACATATCATTTGGAAGAACCATTTTTAGGAGTATATATTCCTGCGGATACAATTCTTTGCCTGATTGTATGACTAAGGGTTTGTGGAAATGCATTAAACATCTTGGTGGGAAGCAATATGCAAGAACGTATTTTTAAATGAGAAGAAAACAGTAAATAGAGGGGAAAACACATTTAATTTAAATATACTTGCTAAAAGGGGAAGAAGCAGTGAATTTAAATGATGTACCGAGCCGGTAAAAAAGTGGGCGTTGAATATACCTGACAAAATGTATTGAAAAAAGATATCCGGTATATAAACGAATGTAGGTGCATGCTGTAGAGCAGTATGTTAATCTTCGAGATCATTCAAGAGTTCGCTTGAATCTCATTGGTTGGTCCATTCTTTGAACGCCGTCCTTGCTACAGTAACATTATTAAGTATAATTATATTGGGTCATCACTAGTAATCAATACACACACACACATAATGCAATTCTGAAATACACAAAAGATTGGTTACCAAAAAGGTTCATCCGGTTTATTAAGTAAAATTAAAAAGCAATCTGTTAGACATTAATCGAACAACATAGTTACGGTTTTGTTCCAGAATCTTCTGCCATTTTGTATGCAACTTGTGTCTTTCTCAGCAGATAACTACTTCTGGTACCTTTTGGATTCTTTTCATCAGCCTTCCAAATGTATTTCAAAACACCAATGTTCCATTACGTTTAAGTAGTGAATCACACCTGGAAATACCGTGTAGTAGTTTCTTTTCTCGCTTAACTTATGTAGAAGCCACGCATCAACTCGACTAATATAACGAAGTTGGGGCAAATGATTTTCAACGCTGGTTGGCTATTTCCCGAGTCGTACAGCATTGAATAGTCTTGGATTATGTATTGATTTGATCACTATCAACCTCAACTGGTCTACCCGACCGTACCGAAATCTTCAGCACGAAACTTAGCGAACCACTTCTGACATTCGTTCGATCATTCACTGCACCTTCACTTTTGTGGTAGCATTTGTACATTTGTGAAATAAAAAAAAACATGTCGTGAAAATGTTGACATTTACTTCCATCTTCAATGTTCGAATCAATAAAGAGAAATACGCCAATTTTGAAAATTTTAAAAATCGCATGCTGATATAAAAACTGTCACAATACAATGGAAAGCGATAATTAAAACTAAACGATCATACTGTCATCTTCTGAACTTTTCATGTGTTGTTACACAAGCACATACCAAACATTTGCTTCTGTTCATCTGTGTGTGACCCCTAAGTAAGCAAACATTGCTTTGTAGCTAGAGGTATTGAATTAAGGTGTACCTATTATGCGTTAACTTGAATAATGCGAAAACATCGGGGTGATGTGTTTCCCTTTTCAACATCTTTTCAACTTTTTGGTAAGTCTTTCTTTCTGAAAACTGTAATGTTATTGTTTTGCACTGTTCAAATAATGTCCAGATTAAATTGGGCGTGAGGTAGTGGTTGCTTGAGGTGGCGTCACGGGACGAGTGGTGGTCCAATGCATTATTTGTTCGGAGGGGGTTGCGTTTGTTTAGTTATTGAATACATTTGAACCTCCCTGCGCAAGGCCAAAAAAGATTCTGGTGAGGGTTGAGTTTTTAATTTTACTATAAGCGCTTCCAATGTATTATCTTATTTGTATTGATTAACAATATAGTTTAATAAATCTAAACATTCTAGATTTGTATATATATATATATCCTCAATAATAGGTAATTGTATACGAAAGTGTTTTTTTGTTTTTTTAGTCTAGTTTACCGTTCACATTTTCCCTACTTCGTGAATGTCGAATTACTCTTGATGTTTGAAAGCCATCATCAGTGCACAATCGCACACATAGTTAATAGTTCAACGAAGAAAGCGAAGATTACGAAATAAACGGTGAAAACGATCTCTGACATGACCGTAAAGCCTCACGCGTATGCTCAAGATCACTATTCAAAAGAGCTGATGAAGAAGTAGTTCGCAAACTGAAAGAACTTTTTACACCGCTATGTGTCTGCGAGAAAATTAACACATTGGTCATGATGAATCTGCTTTTCAAAAGGCAATGATGCCTTGAAAGATTAGTTTGAAAATTTCAACAGAAACTGATGTGAGAAGGCGCGTGAATGTTTCCCGGTATCGGCAAAGCCAATTAATCGATCGGACACGGAAGAATCTTTTTTTTTTACAAAATTAAAATAAAATGACATGTCAATATGTCAGGCATTAGAATTTTTACAGGGTTTTGCTTTTATCTTGTTTCATTTATTCTTTCCCAAGTTATAAAAATTCATCAGTCTATGCTTTTGAAGTCAATTACTTTTACGATGATATTCATGCTAATAATAATCATGCTGATAATGATGCAAAACAAATGTTACCAGGACCCAGCTGATCATATTAAAGAATATAGTCAAAAAGAAATGCCACGGTGGTCAATGCAAGTTCCTTATATAGACTACCTTTTCCTGACTGAATTGACAATTGCAGTCAGCCCCAAAGATCCGCGGAATCATATACATCAATCACAGTTAAAACTGCTCAATCTAAGGAAACAAATCAGAGCACACATAGGAGTAGCCTACACAATCAATACTGATTGTATAGCTTAAACAAACAAAGTGCATACACTGTTTTAACTTTCTTTTTCCAAAACGTAATTTAATCAACATACAATATGATAACGCTATCTATAATACATTACAAACCTTGGGACTTGAAGCCAAATCCCGTATTATTTAAGACTGCTTCCTTCAACGTTTCGGCTGATTTAATTATCGACCTTACTTCAGTGTATATTACATATGGCCGTTAGCACTAGTAGGCTTAGCATTCGTTGTTCTTGTCTTCCTTTCAATTAAGACATATCAGTCCAGGAACAGACAACTATATTGTTTTCTTATCACATATAAGAATAAACGAGAGATTATAGGGACACACACTATTTGCTTGTTCCCTCATTCATACGAACACGAGATATTAACATTTCGTTTAAAGCCTCGAGAATAAAACACAACGTCGCACAACTGCCGTAAAACAGAAAGGGGTTTCAGATCTTGTCTGTTTTCTCATTTTCACTGTGAACACGATACCTTAACACCCAGTCCCGTGATTCTGTTAAACGTTTTGATCTTAATGAAGAGATGGAGAATAAAAAGAATAAAAATAAAACAAAGTGTATTCATATCGTCTACAGGTTTGAGAAGGGTGATTAACATTCGAATAGTTTTTCGGACAATTGAACTATCCATTCTACGCCCTTCTTCAGGTGTACTATCCGAATGTGATGGTGGTAAATATAGTTCTTTCTCCAGTGGTAGCAATGCGTACAGCGTAGGATTCGGGTGTTTTTCTTTCCTTACCTTGCTGGGCCTGCATTTCAATACTATACACTCGGTCGACATGTTGATGTGTGCTGCTTCTTTGATTTTCCTCACTTTCCAACAGCGTTCCGTGTCTACAGCCAGAATTTAAGAGCATAAAAAAGCCATAATCAAAGGCGAGATAGAAAAGTCTGGAATGACTGACCATAGATGGAGAGAGAAAGGCGATCACTATCCTCCCTGCGAAGAAGTTCAGATAGTACACCTGAAGGAGGCCGGATAATGGAACGGTCGGAATGTCGTATTAACAACACAGACAACAAAAAGGAGTGCAATCGTCAGAAAAACTCCTTGAAAGTGTATTCATTCCTAACTTCAGGGAGACCAGAGTAGAACAGTATTTACTGTATCTGTCGATTTAATGAACATGCCTTTCTTCTGAGTTAACAAACCAATACGAAACGCCTACAAAATTAATACGTTGGGATGCATCAATTATACACTCAGAGATTATACTAGGATGGTTACATGTGATTGTTTTCGATCTCATATAGAATCTCCAGAAATGTCACCACTGTACGCACATTCTTAAACCATCTATTATTACGGGAATTATACGTGGGGTATGTCTTGACTACGAAATATTCACTCAACAAGAAGATATGAATAAGCAATGTGTGTGTGTATATATATGTATATATATATATA
>VCCN01000407.1:2587176-2600783 GCA_006491835.1 Architeuthis dux
TAGTTTGATGTTAGCGGTTGTTAATTCCGGCCCCTTATGTTTTTAAGTCGGGTCTTATAAAGAGTTCACAGAGTATGTTCAGACTATAATGCAATCTTTACTGATTTGTCAAATGTCAGGGCGTATTTAAAGGCAAACATCTTTCTAAATGTCCACTCCTTCTGATAAGTTACGATACATTCTTGGGGGAAAGGGGTGAGGGGCCTTCCGGCACCGTTCTGCTGATTGTCGGGGTTATAAAGAATACGAAGTCTTAGTTTTGTGATTTGTTTACTGCTAGTTTAGGGTTTAAAGAATATGATCAAAGAATTTCTGATTTTCAGTGCTAGTTTAGGGTTTAAAAGAATATGAACAAATAACTTCTGATTTTCAAAGACAATATATATATATACAGTATCGCCCATATATAAGTACACCCCTACTACTATTTTTATAGAAATTTAATTTTCTTCTTAATCAAATATAGCAGGGTTTATTATTTCTAGTTGAACATTACACAATCAAAACGGTTATTATCAGGTATTATTTACGACCCATCTCTGAAACATTGAAACTCTTCTGCCAGAAATACGAATATGTTGCCGTACAAAGATGAGTACACCATTACGAAAACATGTTTGGCTACAGAGTGTCAATGCTGTAGAGTTTAGTCATAAATAATAGTTGATAATGTCCGTTTTGATTGTGTAATGTTCCACTAGACATCATAAAATACTGCTATGTTTAGTTCTGATGACAAATAACTTTCTGAAATAACTTTCCTGAGGTAACTGGGTTCACTTACATTTCCGCCCAGGTGTCCGGAAACACATATCATAATAGTTGGGCACCGGGGCAGGTTGAATCACTTAATCTTGTTTCCATCACTTGGTGGCGCCACTGTTAGTCTCATTTGGAGAAGAAAATGTTTCTACTAAGTTTGCATGAAAAACGTTTTTTTAACCATGGTAAGTAACCTTTTATCAAAAGTGTGCCTATGATGATAGCGTAGTCTATGTTTATGAGGGACAATACACATTATATATACTACATATTAAGCAGCTTCTGCCAGAACCTTTTCTTGGAATAGAATGTAAAGAAAAATATGTGTTTGAGGCTGTTTGGTAAATTGTAAGCTGTGCTACTTGGTACGCTCTAATTGTATACACTTGAGGCAGAAGAAAACAAAAAACCCTGCAAAATAATAAAACAAACTTCAAACACGTCATTGGTGTCGCCATTCTTTTGTTATTGTTCTTTTTTCGATCTTCTACCTTATTACACTCACATACCACTTGTCATACCAGAATACATTCATCTCTCTGATTTAAGATTCTTTATCTCTCAATTATAACAATATATTAATCACAACTGTACCTATTAGCAAGAGATCTAACTTGCCCAATCAGATTGCATCAACTATCCCCACTGGTGATGTACGTGTGTACACTTCCTTCCGAATGTTCAAATGATGATATAATAAACTTGACAAATGTTTCAGATTCAAACGACACATCTAAAGAAGGTCTCGTTTCCATCGTAACCGTTTGTCATATTTGCGTTTTAATGAATTAATTTCACAGAAAGTTACAGCCGTTTAACTGAAAAATATATATACAGTGTGTGTGTGTGTGTGTGTGTGTGTGTGTGTGTTGCTAGATTTTATCAGCAGTTTGGCAGTGGAACTTTGGTTGACCTTTCATAGACAAAATATACATGTATATATATATATATATATATATATATATGTGTCTGTGTGTGTGTGTGTGTTTGTGTGTGTGTGTGTATATTTGCATATAGTGTAAAGGAAAATCAGGAAATATTATCTGAATTATTATTATGTAATTTTATGTTGGTGTTGGTATTAGAACGCTTTCCAAACTATGACTATTAATATGAATAATTTACACTTTCATTATTTATTTCAATTTATTTCTATGTGTTATTTATTCATTGTCTTTTTTTTACTTCCAGGGCCAAACTTCTGGGGACTGCTCAATTTGGAATGGAGTTTGTGCAACAAAGGAAAGAACCAGTCACCCATAAATATCGATCCTGGAACACTCCTGTTCGATCCGCAATTAGAAAATCTAAAAATTGATGGAAATATGGTAAGCAGAACTAATGCCTTTTCAGTAGCATATTTTAACAAATAAGTAAGTCTAACACAACATAAAACGGACTTTGGGAGATGTGTACAGGCAGCAGCCGGCATGCTATGTGGTATATGAAATGTCTGCTTGCGTAATGGTATCTGCTCAGATTTCATATTTGGCAGTAGTCCCAGTTAGCATGCACAGCATTTGGGTATTGGCTTGTACGTAAGCTGCCATGAAACTCTATTCTCTATACACGTATATGCTGTTCGGAAGTCCGTCGTATGCCGCTTTTTGCTTTATGAAAAAAAGGTGAAAATCGAAGATAGCATTCAGCGTTTATTTTGCACTGTTTTCCTCTCACTTCAAGACCCAACACTCCTGTAGCTCCCACCAATCCAACCTTCGGCGACCCAGTCTAATATACCATCATCACCACTTTTGGGGGTCTGGGAAAGCTCAAACAATTCCCCATATAAGTTAATGGTAATTGCTTCTCCGATTTAAGCCATTCTGTCTTACGAACTCTCTTCTTTCGCAGCGGGGGTTTCTGTATTTGTATTGGAGTGGGAAAATGATTGTTCTCTCTGATCGAATATACCAATTTTACACTACACTGACAAAGTAAGTTGTTTCCTGAATTGTTCGGTGTGTACGCAGAATATGAGCACCGATCTTAAATGAGAAGCCAATACAAACTACAACAATGTATTTATGAAAGATTATAAGTATCCCACATGTATGGATGAAGGAGTACTCTCACTACTACTGTGAGGTCAGATTCTACCGCCCCAACAGAGTATCCAGTCTCGCCCTGAGCTTAATTCTCGCGAGAGGCGCATTGTGAGAGAACCTCGTTCTGGAGTGGAGGTGGTAGCCATGGTAAACATGAGATTAGAGCCATTCGTGAGAAACACATCAATGAATTGGAGTTACGGTTCAAGTAATCAGTCTTTCTCTTACTTTGTGTGACCAGAGACAACAAGGACACAAATATAATAATCATCCAGTTCGGGTTTCGCTATAATAAAGGCAACAAGTAAAAGCACAAATACAATAGAAGGTTAAAAAAAGGAACATATTCACGGCATCAAGGGAAAGATTCAGCATTTGTTAATTGTAGAATTGAATGTGTATATATGTATATAATGTGTATTCATAATAATGGGATCAAAAGATACTCATTTGATATTTCCGAAATTAAAATTTGAGAAAACAAAAATACTATATCTGAAGTAATAAATATTAACAAAAGATGTATCGATTTAACGCTATGTACTGCTCCAGTGACTGTTTACAGATGACAGTATCTCTTATTTAAAAAATTAAAAATTAAAGTCCGAACGCTCCATAATGTTAACACCATTGCTGACTCACTAAGGATTCGTCTTCTGATTCTAAACCAGTTGTAATATTAACTTCAATAGCGAATTCCACATCAATAGGATACAATCGACGGTCTAGACAGTAGCTCTTTCAATAATTCCTCTTGTCAGATTTTCGTCTGAAGCTTCTGCTTAAAAGAACCAGTCTACGAATATTTATGAATAGGAATCCACAGCGAGCTCCCGGCTTCCCATTTTAAAGAGAGAGAGAGAGAGAGAGCAATCCAGAATTTCATATATCAATCCAATACTGAGGTGAACAGAAATATTTACACTCGGATACCAGGGACAACTTATTTACACTCTATACTGCCTTAAAACAAATAAGCGTAGACATTACGTAGGATTTGTGCATTCCTATATTATATGTCAGAACACAATGCCGGTGTCGGTCTTTTCACAATGCCATTGACATATAACTGCAAAACACAAAAGCTCTTCTTGCTATATGTGGCCGCCTTCAGCTGTCCTCGTCGGCCAACGGACGCAATCTAATCATAGAACACTTTAGAATTCGTCGGCAACATTGACAAACAAACAACTTAATATATAATTAATTTAGATGATGCAGGCATTCGTCCTTTGGGCTGAATACGCACGGAAACACATTCAAAACAACTCTCTCAATTCCCTACTCTCCCCTTCATTCTTTAATTGTTCTTTATTTTATTTACACCCACTCTCTCTCACCCTCCCCCCTCTCTCCCCCCCTTCTCTCTCTCTCTCTCTCTCTCTCTATCTCTCTCTCTCTTCGTTCGAAGGTGTACTGACGATTATGATCCATCTCTTCTTCGCCCACCCAGCTATCGGTAAAATAGTGGGGCAGATTGGGCTCTATGGCCTTAAGAATGTAACCAGTCTAGGAGAAGGACAACTATGATTCCAAACCAGGCAGTGGAGCCCCCTTAAGGCGGTGTGACGCCCAATCCGGTGTCCTTCTGCTAGCTCCTGCAGCCAAGCTGATGCCAGACGTATTGCTCTCTGTTTTTCTCTGGACTACATCAGCGTGGCAGATGGGGGGGGGGGGTCTGACGACTGGACATTCCTAGATCTCCATATGCTTCGCCCAGCCATGTGCCCTGGATGGGACACCCTAGTGTCGTTCCATTGTCAGCAGAGACAACAACGGAGTACCCCGATCAACTAGTAAACTATGCAATATAATTACCGAGAACATATGTATCAAATTGTTTTCAAGACCTTCTAGTCTGAATTTATTCATATTTAGTTGTGTAGGGTTCGAGAGAGAATAAGCAAAATTAAAAGTGTGTTCGTTCTTCAATTTGTGCTAAATGATTGTAACATGTGTAAAGATTCTTTAGGAGGGTCAAGTTTGTAAGAAAGTTAGTTGAATCATTTTGTGATGTATAGTTTCTGACCGAGTTTGAGTTAGTTGATTATTTGCCATCGTTGTCTGTATCCGATGTACAGATCCAGTAAAAGCTAAGATTTTAAATGCTAATTTTCAAGGCAAGCGGGGTGGACTGGCGCTGGAAGGGGTTTCTTCCCTATTTTGGCCTTGCGGTACAATACACTAGTCCTAATAAATATCAAGGCGGTACACGAATATATTGTGTGCTCGGAGGTGTAACATGTTCTTAAACCACAGACTCGAATATAAAATCAGCTTCAGATCCTAAACTGATTTAGTTCTAAATTCGAGGACACATTCGAATTTATTATTATGCCGACGTTACCTATTCTTGAAGAACGAACATTATTCCTAACATCATTGAAATCACGTGATGAGAGTAAGTGTAGTCAATGGTTGAAAATTATTACTATTGTTACATTAATTATGCACATTTTATGTGCACCCTCAGCCGACCGCATTGTGGTTATAGGGAGCGAGCAAAGTGCGAAAGGGAGTAGAGAACAGACGAGAAGTAGAAATGACGAATACATGTGGAGAGAGAACTGCTTCTTACATGCACTTGAGAATAAATCATATCGAGACAGGTGTTTGATTCATTCTAAGATTACAAATAAATTCCGATGGTACGTCTCCTAACTGAACGGATTTGCAAGACGTTCATATTTGCATCGTTCGCAAAGTGCATATTATGAATCCTATAAGATATATTTTCAAATTGAGAGAAAATTACAATGACTGAAAACAACTGCAAGACAACAGTTCCCAGTTAGAGTAGTCACTATTCCCCCTGTTTGCTTAACTTTCCTTCTCTCCTTTTTTCATTCTTCCTCTCTCTACCTCTCCCTGTCTGACTGAAGACAACAGGGTGGAAATGCGAACCGTACTTCTCAAGGTTCAGAGCAAGACTAACTAACAACTTATGTTGGGGACCCCATCCGCCCACAAGTCGAAGCGGGCCAATTAAAACCGCTAGATAACCTTTGAATTTGTACTAAGTTTTCTCAAGAAAATTCTGAGTGTGGGACTCTAATGGATTTTAAATGAGATAAAACAATTTGGCCCTTCTGGATAAAAGGTGAGTAATGCCGAAGAGATCATCTCCTCACTTGAAGAATGCTATCTCATCCACAATCCAGCCAACCCGTCTTCAGCCAAAGACATTAGATTTTTGTGTGGAATTTCCAACAGACACACACACACACATACGCACGCACATATGTATCCACGTATCCAAGGAGCACAACATAAACACACAGATACATATGTATATATATATACACATTACTATACTACACTACTCTGTCATCTGATTACATTCAATAAATTAACTGAGTGTAAATAATTCAAAGTAATAGATTAAATATGTACATATGTATGTGTGAAAACGCGCACGCATATATGAGTCAAGCCGTCAAGCCTTGAAGTGTTGCTGTGTCAGTCTTTCTCTAAAAATCGCCTAGAAGCATGTACGGTTATAAAACCAACTCATGTTAATACGAAAACATAAATAATACATTTTGCCTTTATCAGACCGATTTTACGATTCCTTGCAATTCAGTTCTTTCGACAGTTCCAGTGGCAATTAATGAAAATATCTGTATCTGAGGGTGATTTATGATTATCTGTCTGAAATTCCCCAAAATACTGCGTTTCAGCTTCTAAGTGCATAACAAGGTTTTTTGCAGTGCACGGAGAAAGTACAGAGAATAGCCGAGCTTGTCAGAAGTGGTTTGTGAAGTTTTGTTATGTAGATTTATAACTTAACACTCCTCTACGGTTGAGTCGACTAGTCGAAGTTGATAGACATTTCTCAAGAAAAATCAATATTATACAACACGGGAAATAGCCAACATACTGGGAATATTCAAATCAAGTCATGTTAGTCGCTTTGATGAGTGGCGTCCACATCAATTAGGCGAAAATAACCTACTCGACTCTATTTCTATGTACAATTTGCCACTTAAACGTAACAAAAATGTTTCATTTTTTAAACAAAGGATGACACACCATGACAACTGATACTTAACAACAACGTTGAATTGTGGGGAAACAACATGAACCTCCACTAACCGTACCAAGGAAGGTGATTCTATGCATATGATGGGATTTGAGGAGAGTAATCTACTCTGAGCTCCTTCTGGAATATCAAATGATTGATTCGAACAAGTGCTGCTCCCAGTTACACCAAGTGCAGTCAGCAAACGACCAAATGCATCCGTCTGGAATTAGTTCATAGAATGGCCAAGATGATGCTAGAGCGCACGTTTCTTTGGTGACCATGCAAAAGGTGTTACAGCTTGGCTGAGAACTAATCTTCAAATTACCATTCACTCTTGTATTTACAGAGTTCACTTAATGAAAAACAATACAATTCCGTGGAAGACTGTAAAAAGTACCTAGAGCAGTTTTTTGTCCAGGAAGATATACAATTCTGAGTGGATCGAATTATGAAGTTGCCTGAAAGATAGTAGGATATAACGGAACTAAACGTTAAATTTGTTGTTCAAAAGAAGTAATGTTGAAAATAGTAAATTAACGTTTATTTTCACTCATTGTTAATGCTAAGATTACTTCGAG
This sequence comes from Architeuthis dux, assembly GCA_006491835.1. Taxonomy (NCBI): domain Eukaryota; kingdom Metazoa; phylum Mollusca; class Cephalopoda; order Oegopsida; family Architeuthidae; genus Architeuthis; species Architeuthis dux. Next base: position 2,594,589 of record VCCN01000407.1, read on the forward strand.
CCAACGCATTGTGACAGACGCATAGTTCCCAATCAATGACGCTCGTTCCAATAATATCTATATGCATGAGACTATATTCATTTCGATTACATCTAAAACCACATGTTTTTTCTGTTTCTCGATTATACATTGGTTTTGCTGGAAACATGTCATTAGGCTTTTGACTCGTGAGAACATTTTTATTTTAATAATCTGTAGATTTAAATGAACACATATGGATAAATTCATACATCATGGAATTTAATGATAATCTAAAATAATTACTATAGCTCGAAAACCATTATACTTCTGTATACATTGTTTGGTTTACATGTGTTTGTTTTCTACGCAACGTCAAATATGATGCAGCGCTAGAATTATGGAGTGACTGGGGTGCAGAAAATCGCCGCTGATGTATGGTAATTATTGAATAGGTTTGTGAGTATTAAATCTAAGAAAGAAAGAACTGTCCCGATGATAGCCATAGGGATTTTCACAGATGGACACCAGAGGAGCTGAAAAGTATTTACTGATATCACGAATTCGCACCATGGAAAGGCGTGATGAAATTGCAGCTTTGCTTCTGAAACGTATATTGGTTTATTTTTCTTGTCACGTAAAGTTTAACACCATCATTTGCTTTTTCCCCATCTTCAACATCATGGGTTGTAATGATTTCACTTAATGAGAAAAGCCATCTTTACACCGCATAAAGTCTGCATTTATTCAGTGTCTTATAAAGTTTTTGTTTCCCCCCTTTCAATTATTTATTGCTTTTTCCCCTTCAGATCTCTCATAATTGACGTAATATATTCTCAATGCTTTACTTTTTATTGTCTATGTTTTCTCTGTATTTTTCCATCACAAAAAAGAGTTCTCATTTGTTTATTTATCAGATGAGATTCGTGAATATATTTCCCTCGACGCAACGTTTTCTTGTATGACCGCAGAAATAGTTGAAAATGGAGGGAATAAATTATGCTTAAATGTGTCCAAAGCAATTTCCTTAGTACAGAAATCGGCACAAACCAATTCTTCAGTTCTGACAATCGAAACATTCAGGAATTGAGTTCATATGTGAAAATCAACCTTTCTGACCCGGGAGTGTTTCAAGCAAACATATAACTGTCCTGGGATATAAGTGTATTAAAACTAGACTTGCAATTGTCAGAATCAAATATACAAAGCTCTTTATATTCGGAGTCAACATCAGCTTAACACAGATTTATTTCTACGCTACTATTTCTATATTAATGATGTTCAAATACACAGCTCTTTACAGGATTTAAATCCATTGATGCACTTAGTTGAAATAATCGTCATTTAAAGTATCGTGCATAGTAGATATAGACAGACAGACATACATACATACAGATAGATAGGTAGATAGATAGATAGATAGATAGATAGATAGATATTTCAATAATATGAGTTATGGAGTTTATCGGTATTCTCTTCTTTAAATGGTGTAATGTCACACGCATCCCACCTGCCTGCGTACAAATAGAAACAAAGCAAAATACTTAACTGGGGGAGTCGGCAATTGTGTTGACAAGCCGGTGCAGATACGTTCCTCCCCTTTTGTCAAACTCCAGGACACAGTCAGGGTTGACATTACTGTTGAGAACAATCCTCACCAAAAATAAGATATATGTAAAATCCCCATTTCCCATCTGTGGTTTGAACACATAACCTAGTGGTCACTAGCCTGGTGTGTTACCACCTACGCTATACTGGCAAGTTTACATACCTCCAAAATGTATAGTAGAATCATATAATAATATTTAATTCCTATTTAAGATAAGGTACAACACAAATTACTGCGAAACAGCACGTTTTAGAATTGTGTTACATTATTATAGAAATAAATCAAGGCAAGTTTATACTTTGATTTAATGATGAACATAATGGGCGATATAACATGTAGTCCCTATGTAAAATAATGGGCATAATACACAAAACAAAACTAATTAAAGTAAACTAAATACAAAACTAATAAACCCAGAACAAAGTTTTTTAAACCCCCATGTGAAATAATGCATAAACAGTTCCATACAAGGGTCAAATGTTTGAGGTCCAAGAGGTAACACAACCAAATGCAGCTGGAGGTTTGGGGGGCGCTAAAAGCTCTCCAATTGAATCCAGGGGCGAATCGCCGGAAAACCTCCAATGCCCTAGCATCTCAGGACCCAAATGCCTTGCAATGTAACAGTCTTTAACAATCTTTAAAATATATTTTTTGGTAAAAAGTGTTGACCCCCAGCTCGTTACGGCCCTGATGAAAAAATAATGCCAAACAAATTTAATTAATTATGATTATTTTTTTATTCTTATGAGATATCTCAAGGCAAATTCATAGTTAGACTGAATTGGATGAATATGTTGTCGTCCAAAGATGTGTACAATAATACGAAAAAATATTTGTGGCAACAGAGTTTCAATGCTTTAGAGTTTGCTCATACATATAACCTGAAAATATTTGTTTAGAAATAATAAAATCCTTCTATGTTTGGTTTAGAAGACAATTAACTTTCTATTAAAAAGTGGTAGGGCGTCCTTATTAATGGACGATACTATACATACATATATATATATATATATATATGTGTGTGTGTGTGCGTGTTTGTCTGTATGTATGTATGTATATCTGTATTTGTGTGTGTGCTTGCGTGCGTGTATGTTTGTGTACATGCATGTGTGGGGGGTAGATAAACAGCCACATCTTGGCATTAGTGAACATAAATTGAGGACGTCTCAACATTAACGATACACAGGCTATTTCTTTTAAAAGCCCAGCTATTTACAAAAGAAAGCAAGTTCACATACAAGTGTTGCTGCCTCCAGTGTACACAATAGATTAGATAAACCTATTCAAACTTTTCACCGACAACCACTGTGCATATGGAGAATAGTGCAATATTAAATTAGTTAAACGAAGCCCACAATTCAACAGGAACACCTGAGCCGGAGACAGAAAAATAACAAAGCTTGTCAATGTTAATAGATACAGAGCAAGCTTCAAAGACGAATATCAATTGTCGGAGCGCTTTTTCGGCACATTCAATTTGAAATTGCTCCACTTTGCACAAAACAGCAATAAAATGATATCATTTACGCACTGTGCTTATATACATATGCGTCAACATTTTAACTTCAAAAAAGTCCTCGTTTTGTTTGTTAGATTAAAAACACTCTTCTCTTCTAGAGTAAGCCAATAAAAACTTATTTTCATAATATAAACGGTTGAAAGTAAGTCATTGTCGGGTGATTTCTTTTCTCTCCCTATCTAGTTTCAGTAAGAAACTGTACGTAGTGGTACGCAATGTTTGGGAATTTGATCATGGATACTGTAACTACATAAACACATAGTTCGGGTTTCTATGAAGCTAGAGCATATACTTAAGTTGATACTGTTTTTAAAAAAAAGCTTGTTGTCTATTCCCAAAAGCTTTGTGAACACAAACATGTCTGTTAGACAACAGCTATCCTACTAATTAATAGGCTATGGACTATGTCCGTAACCCCCCTGTTCTAAAATTCATAACTCAGAAACTATTCGATCGACCTTGACCAAAATTGGCAAGGATACCGAATATCATGCAGGGATCTCAAATATAAATACGAGGACTGATCCATACATTTATATCCCCTGAATCGTAGCTATTTGTCCTAACAATCATAACTCAGAAACTACTCGGCCGATCTTGACCATACTTGGCAGGGGTATCGACTATCATGCAGTAATCTCAAATATAAATGTTGGTGTCGACCCATGCAGTTATCTTTCAGCATTGTAGCTATTGGTATTGAAATTCATAATTCGGAAACGTACTCGACCGACCTGAACCAAACGTGGCTGGGATACCGAGTATCATTCAAACATCGCAACTTTAAATGTTGGGGCCGATCCATGCACAGTTAATACCAATGCTTCGTAGCTATTCGTCCACATCACCAAATATCTCCAAAGATTTTCGATGACATTTTGTGGATGGCTGGGACATGAGCTAAAAAGGAAGTGATTCAATTTGTTGGGCCGATCTATGTGCAGTTGATGCATTGTAGCCAGAGGTATTGCATTAAACTTCCCCTAAAATATATTTGATATTCATTTGGCCTCATGCAGGAACTAGCTGAAATACCGCACTTGAGGCGGGTTTTCGGCTGGTATTGAAAGAATGTATGCAAAAGCAAAATTGATTCATGTGTGTATAATTATATTCATACTTAATATCCTTCTAATGACAATTAAATGTATTGGCATCTTCCGTGGCTTGATGGTTATAATTTCCGTCTTGTGGTGAATTCGATATTCCCTAGATTCCCCACTATGGTGGCCTTGTGTCAGTTTAAGCTAAACTTAATGGGTGCCTCGTCATGGCGTATCGATTAACAAGCTACTATTGTAGTGAGTTTAATCCTTACGGGGGACACATCTAAGCTTAGTATGATAACATACCTGTGATTATCTTTTCGTATGGTAGTCAGATGTGCTTCAAGCGCTTAATAAAATCACCACAGGTCACACACAGAAATACACTCATCTATGACCAAATGACGATCTAGCTAGTCAAATTGTTTTGAACCTGCGAATAAAAGAACACGACATAAATAATTCTGAGATGTTCAACGCTTTTCCATTTATTGCTGTTGTTGCTGCCTAATTCCTTGCATGCAAAGGTCAGCGGGGGCACCCCTCCTACCTGAACTTGTTGATGTTTTAAGTTGAAATCGGTTTGCGCATACCGAGTTCATTCTTGAAACGTGGTGTCCTTCCTCGCTAGCTCGGCGGGCCGGGACAGCAAAGACTACACCATCACTGTAGGTTTTATGCCAGATAGACTGCCTTACAGGGCGAAACAGCTTCATCTGCCCTAATAACTAACCCATTGATCGGTGTCGGGATGTGAACTAATGTCTTTCCCAAGGACACTATCTCATCTGAAGTTTGAACTCGGTTTTTCCATTCAATTAATTAACAATTATGACAGTACCAACCACCTCCATCTATTGTAATTGTTTACTAAATCAGACACTCCGGTACAAGGCAACACACTGTGGTGGTAGAGGAGGGGCAAGTTCACTATTTTAGAACATTTTTCGAGATTAAGTTGTCTTTAAAAACCACCCATCATAGATATTTATAAAGGATAATGTACTCCATGGCGGGACCACACCAATTAGGTACTCATAGATGATAGCACTCAATACACTATCAAGATATGCTTGCCTAGGTTATTAACCATATATCTAAGTCAGGCGTCCAGATTTTAACCAGACTTACACAAGTCCAAAGTAGAGGGTATCAGATGAGGATCCAACTTACTAGCAATGTCTTTCAGGGCTAAACTTTCAAACAATTACTCCGCAAGAGATGCCGCAATTGTCATCTGTTTTACGGATCAAGATGTATACATAAGTGTCGCTTGTTGAAAGGATCTCACCTGCAGCGTACATTTATCGCTCCATGGTAGCAAAATTTGATAAATGCAAGTGATTTCCCTCCTAATCCCCAGTTTTGACACATCCATAATCACCGCAGATAAATCAGCGCATATCAGAACGCCAATGAATTCCCGTTATATGGAAAGGGGTAGGCGCATATATGTAGATTAGGCTTCTGCCTGGAATAGGAATGTTGGAAGTACGGACGCCATGTCAAAGGAGGTGATTTGGAATCCGGTTTCAATTTCCCCCCTCCGTAATTCCTCCGATCCATACTTTCATTTTTCCCTTTTATTCACTTCTTCGTTTCATCTTTTATTTCACCTCTTTTTAGCATCATTTCTTCGTTACTCAATGTTTGTTTCTCTTTACAATTTCTTCCTTCTGTCGATATGCCTGCCTGAATGAAGGCTTGGAGTTTTGGATGCAGGACAGGTGATGGGTTTGAATCCCTAAGACTTAACCCTGACCTGAATATTCAAATAGATGCGCCTTTACTGAGGGACACATTTAACTATCTTCATGTCTTATGAAACGAACCATGAAGACATGTGATATTGACCAGATTTAATCATACATACGGTTTTCGCAAAGTTGTCTAACGTCCCCAAGTCCTTTTCATCGGTTATAAATTGAAAAGATCCGTTATTTAAGCTATACTGCTAGCGGCTAATGACAAGCAGATATTTGATATTAAGAACCATTTATAATTTCAAACGCTATTAAATTACCAAGATTTCATTAGTACTATAAATCTGGGAAATTCGATAT
>VCCN01000407.1:3072137-3088790 GCA_006491835.1 Architeuthis dux
GGGATAACTCTAAGAGATAGAAAAAGATCAAAATGGATCAGATTTCTCTGACTAGAGTGAAGGATATTATACAACAAATTAAGCAGCAAAATGGAGATGGGCTGGCCACCTAGCAAGAAGATATGACAATAGATGGGGGAAAAGACCATGAGACAGTAAACAAAGTAGGAAAAGACCAGACACAAGATGGAGGGACAAGATAGAAAGGTTTGCCGGTAAGAATTGGCAGAGGTTAGCACAAGATAGGTCGTCATGGAAGGAGATGGGAAAGGCCTTTGGCCAGTGGCTGATGATAATGATGGTGATGATGATGATGATGTATAGAGAAAAGCTGGGTTTTTTTTGAAAATTTGCCCACAAAAAAGGTTTTTAGAGGGGGGGGGCAATTTGCAATGTAAGTTTATGCTAAAGTGATCCCTTAGTTAGTGTCTGGTAGCATACATGCTGTTTTTTTTAAAATTCTGACGTTTTTAGTGATCACTGTTCACAAAAGGTGAAGGAAGTAACCTATTCATTGATCACCCCTTTTTCCAAGTTTTTAATTGACCAATCCCAACACAGCATGCTGCCAAAAGTTGAATGACTCATCAGACCTGCTATTTTTAGATTTGCCTTGAAGTTAGCACTATGAAGTCACAGATTTAGGATGCATTATATTTTAAAATATTATAATCCCTTGAGTGAACACAAGGATTCCTTTCAAAATTACAAGATCCCTACTAATAACCAAATTCAATTCAAATATGATAGAAACTGGATAGTAGACCAGCCAAAGTACCACAATCATTAAATTTGAGGAAATCCAATCCTAATAAAGCAAAAATTACATGATTATGTACGCATGGAGCGGCACTGCTGCCTAGGATCAGAGTATCTGTATTCTGTGCCTAGGATCAGAGTGTAGTATCTGTGCCATCTGCCTCAGAACAAAGTGTCGCTCCCCTGCACTGTTGTATCTACATGCTGATTGGAAAAAAAACAGACAAAAGTGCATAGACATTGGGTTTTTCATACGCAGATGTGTCTTTAACTAGATTTAATCTAAGGAATGTATGTATATGTTTGTGTATGTGCATGTGCACCCACCTTTACACACAGATTTTTATGTTGGTCAGTTTTAGAACTCCTAAAATGGCATTGAACTGGGACTTTAATCAGTCAGAACCAGTTCTATACTGAGCTATGGTCACTGATCTTTCAGTGAGCTATGGTTACTGATCTTTCCATGAAACAAAATTAAAAATTTTAAATTTAGTACCAGTTTATTACTCTTATAGCTGCTTTCATCGGAGTGTCATTTGAAGTGTTTCCATTCCACTCAAATTCAACAAAATGTTGCTCGGTCACCAAAGAAATATGCAGTCTAGCATTATCCTGATGGAATAGTATGACCTGTTGGTACAGTTAGTGGTAGTTTATTTCATGATTTTCAGTGCTTGATTTGGATATTTTGAATATGTTTGCTATCTTCAACGTTGTATTGAATTGGTTATTCTCAAGTAATCAACCGCAACTGGTCTACCTGATTGTGAATGATTGTTCAGCAAGAAATCTCTAGGACAACACTTTGTAAACCACTTTTAAAGTTCAATAGTGCTTTTGTCCATAAACTGCACAAATCTTTTTTTGTGTGTGTGGTAGAGTCACATTTTCACCTTTCTTGGGATAGATAAGCATAATATGCTAAAAATGTTGTTCATTTTCAATTTGTTGATGAAGTTTGCTGTCAAGGGAGGTAATACAAATTATAAGAAACTTGAAGATTACCTCCCTTGGTAATTTAAATAATTTAAAATAATTTTTAGGAACGAATAATATTTTTAAAATATTGGAACAAACAAAATTAATAAATTATTGGAACAAACAAAATTTAAAATAATTTATTTGAACAAATTTAAACTAAAAGATTATTGGAATGAATTCAAACACATAATTTATTTGAACGAATTTAAATAAATTTACTTTGTTTAAATATCGTATTATTTATCTACCAATATTGTACTTGAGAATTAAGTTAAGATATTTTTAAATCTTGAAATAATTATGGAAAAGACAAATTTCCAATAATTTAGAACTAGATAAACCATCTTCACCATTTAACCTCATATAATTTGTATAATTGGTTATGAAATATCCTGCATTCCATGATCCGCGCCTGCATTCAATTATGAAACAAATGTTCGAATACATTTCCACATTGTTTTAATTGTTGATAAGACTTGATTTGGGGAGTTATTTCCCTTGAACTGTAACCAATGTTTTTATGATTCACTGCGGAGTCTGTGCAGTGCGTGTTGCTGTTGTCCCTAACATTCTCGCAAATAAACTTTATGCGCTCGTAAAAAGAATTATAAGATCGTGTTTAACGCTTATGAATAAACTGGGGTGGTATTTATTGTATAATTTGGGTTTTTGGTTTTCTTCAATAGAAATAAAAACGGCGTTATTCACATTATTTTGCCTTTGGGATCCGGATGAAACCTCACGTGACTGGTTAGTTTCTCGTGACACGATATCCTGGTCCACAAACTGTTACGTTTTCTCACATTTAGAAAAAAAAAACTACGGATATTAACTGTTTTCTCCATTCTATATCATTGTTCTAATCTCCGAACGAAAAGAAGAGCATACCTAGAGAGATAACACAAGGAAATAACAGCTAAGGAAAGTGGAACACTGACAGTAGACACAGAGAGTTATAGAAGTTACGAAAACAAAAACAAACACGCGTCCGTTCTCAAAAATTACCATTATCTTTTTTTACACAAGTTGTTAGTGCTATGGTGGAGAACTTATCTTTTCGTTGGTTTCTCTTGCTATTCATTTGTTTTTTCTTGCACTATTGTGATGGAGGTGTGTTGTTCTCTGATGCCGGAGAGAGTAACTCATTCGTCGACACAAACACCCGTCTATTTACCGCACGGGTCAAGTTGGATACCCCGATCGAGATCACGGATGATCGTTTTCTTTCCGTGACACTAGACACTAGTATCATCAGACACAAGTGGGCTCACTTTGACACCAGGTAAAGTTGTTTTTTTTGTGACTTTATTCAGTTAGTTTAGTTTTCTTTCTTAAATATTGCATTGCAAAACACTAGGCATGAAAACACTGATTTATTACCATTATATCCCCCCCCCCCTAAATTATATTGCATTTTGGAAGCTATTTAAGATTCCCATCGGTTGAGCAAGTCAAAACAAATTCTTTTTTTTTCGCCAGTAAATGTTCGTGCTTTTAATACATTAGAGACCCTGACAATAATCCTGAAATTTGTTAGTTTTTAGAAAAAAAACATTTTAGGTTTTAGGATGGTGGTTCTATTTACAATGTAACTGTACTGTTACTTTCCGTCCGTCGTGATTCCTATGGAATTGAGTTTCCGAAGTATCGGTTACTTTGTGAAAGTTGTTATTTTAGGCTTCTTCGATATTTTAATGTAATGACGATTTGTTTGGTGCTTTCAATAAGGTTTTTGCAATTTAAAAAAAATACCCATTCTATAATTTTATGAAATATAAAGTTTTAGTTTTTAACGTTTTTTTTCTCGTCACGCATCGCTTTTTCGTCAACAATTCGGAAGGTGCCTATTTGAAAAGGATACTGGACCAAAGCCGTTTTTTTTTCTTCTTTTTTTAAAAATGATGACATGTATATTTGTGAGGAGGTATTTTTCGGGTGGGGATAGTTTTAGTCGGGTATTTTCTATTTTAGCGTCCAAAACACTCCAAACGAATTTCAAACTTAATTATCTCCCTTAGATTTCTTTACCTGACCTCATATTCTGAGCATACATTTTTAAAACTTAACTTTTATTTATTTATTTTTTTTTTTTGAGGCATCCAAAAGTTAAAGAATGAATGCTGGTAAATTCAGAAAATAAATGTGATAATTTTTATTTTATTATTTCTGATGCTGTCAATAAAATTGTTCAAACGATTTCTCCTCCAATTTTCACTGAAAACTACAAAATGAGTGATTCGAATTTTAGACCAGGTCAAGGAATCCAAGGGAGGTAATTAAATCTAAAATTTGTTTGGGACGTTTCGAACGCTAAAATGGAGGATACTCATTGTTGTCTTAAATTTTCTAAAGATTAAAGAAATATTGTTTGTTTTTTTCCCTTTTTAATTATAAATATGATATACAAATCTACAGCTACTTTTGTGATTAATTTTTGTTATTTTGCTTAAATGAGTCAATTTCTAAAAACAAACAGTTGTGATTATGTTAAATCTTTTGCTATTGTTAGAGAAAATATCTTCTTCATAAAATGGCACAGCTCCAAAAACACATCAACATGCTGAACGCAGTGTGTGAAGATCATGATATGCAAATCATTATAGCGAAGACGAAAGTCTTGAGAGTCAGTCGAACACTAGAAACATTTGACATTTCCATCAACAGCATTCTGTTGAAACAGTTTAAGGAATTCAAATACTTCACTGAAGATGGCGAGTTAGACAGAGATAGACTTGAGAACAAAATGCTAACAGTTGGCTTCCAGCTGTCTCCTCTCTTGAAACACCACAACATCCCCATGGAAATCAAGGCCCATCTGATCAACACCATCTTTCAGCCCACACTGACTCACATGTGTTAGACATGGACATTGACCAAAGCCCAGGGGACGGAAATCACTACTTGGTGATATGAAATGCCTCAGACGAGTAGCAGATGTGATGAGGAGGGACTTGATTAGCTACAAGAAAATTAGAAAAATTGTTGTGGCAATGCCAGTCCACAAATTCAGCAAGAGCCAGATAACTAAATGGAGGGAGTGGGAGGACAATGATTATGGTGGGATGGGAAGGATGTGACCAAGATGATGATGGTGACATGAGTGAAACAGGATGTAACAGCACAGTTAGTGCAAAGCATGAGGTGAAAGATGTACCAGTACAGGATATCCTTGAAGTTGGGGACTATGTATTAGTTAAATTTACTGGAGAAAAAAACTGAATTATCATTGTTGGTACACTCTAGTAGAGCTTGAACAAACAAATTGATTGATCAGACATGATTGTGAAATGGGTGGAAGCAGTGTTGCCAATTTAGTGTGTTTCGTGCTAGATTTAGCGCGTTTTGTTTTGGCTGTGCAAAAAGCGCTAAATTAGCGCGTTTTAGCCTAAAACATTTTGGCCATTTTCTGGCTATTTCTGACCATTCTTTGTGTCTTTTTGGTGGTTTTTGGCCATTTTTTTTTTTTTTGTCAAACTAACACGAAAATATTTTTTGAGTTGTTTTTGAGTTGGCAACGCTGGGTGGAAGATCATTTGTGTTCAAGGGTACGCCGAACCCTGATGTCATGGAAACTGCTGTTTCCGATATTGTTAAAGTTACCATAGACTATTTTTATTAAAAACAATTGTTTTCAGTAAAGCTGATGATTTTGCTGATCTCATTGATAAACTGATGTATGATGCTCCGTAAGACAATGTCATCCCTTCATTTTGACCAAATATCACTTTAATTTCTGCTTCTTCTTTGAAACAATGTAAGCAATGTTATATTATGCTCAGTATCACAGCATATTGTTGGTTTAAGCTACAAACAACATATGTCTTTTGTACAATCATATATGCATATATTTTGCTAAATTAGTTGTTTCTTTTACATGGGGGCCCAATTGCCCCGAAGCACAGGGGGGGGGGATGCCCCCCCCATATTTTGCCATATCACTCAATTAGTTAATGCCATTGTGCGTTCTACTTTTTGTCACATGATACAGTACCACTGATATATACAGTCATGTAATAAAAAAGGTTATTTCAGATATTAACAGTATATACCATGTCAAAAACCTCAAGGGGGCCTGTTTACCCTGTTCTACGGTACTCTAAGTTTATTTAAATTTAATTTAGAACTAAACATACAATTCTGTATGGCATCTCAAAATATGTCTGTATAAAGTGAGAAAAATATATAGATTAGTTTATTTTCTAAGCCTAGCTTACACTGGCACAGGGTTTCAGCAGAGGGGCACCCAGTGAGGATTGAACTCACTACACTAGTGAAACAAGCTTGCCAACCATTTTGCTATGATAGGCATCTAAATCCATACATGCAACATTATGCAGCATTATGGTCCATCGATTTACTAACAGTTATCATAAGTGCACAACAATAAGCTCTGTTTGGCCCTGTCGGCTGGGGCCTAGAATATGCTGATTGCATCCCCTGCTGAGGGATAGGACCCCCCAACCAGGGGCCACCTGTTCGTTCACCAATGTAGCAAGACTCTAGTTAAAAAAAAAAAATAACCTTTGATCAAAGTTGCAAGTCTCTAGTTTTTAAAAAAATAACCGTTTACCAAAGTCGCAAGACACTATTTTGGGGATTTTAAACTGATTTTGTCATTAAATGCCCCATTAAGGGTTGATATGCCTCTAAACAAATCAATCAATCAATCATAAGCTCCACTAATGCCATGTGTGACTGACATGGTAGGAAGGGAGAGGAGAAAAAAAGATAGTTTAATAAGAAGGGAGAAGAAAGCTAGGTTAATTAGAGGGTGAGAAGTGCTGATGGCTGCTACTGATACTATGTGTGACACACATGGACCTTATTAATCACTGTTACCATCAACACTGGTTTAGGTTATTCATATGTTCTGACATTTATATGCATCTATCTATGTATCTGTACTTTGCCCAGCTCTAACCATTCATGGTAGAAACTTTAAGTTTTGTGCACGCACTCCCCTCAATGAGTAGGTTTTTAACCCCCCCCCCAATAGGTTTTTAGAGGGGCGTTCAATATGCAATGTAAGTTTATGCTAAATTGGTCACTTGTTTGTGCCTCGCTTGCTTTTTGAAAATTCAGACCTTTTTTAGTGATTACAGCCCAACAAAGGGCGATATAAGTAACTTATTCATTGATCATCCCTTTTTCCAATTTTTTAATTGATTACCCCCAACACAGAATATATGGGTGGTGGTGATTCATAATTTCCCTTGGAATGCTAGTTATATATATATGACTGGACAAATGTGCTCATGCCAATGCAATGTGTCTTGAAATATCCATCATTAGAATATTCAAATCAAGTCATTCTTTTGGAAAAGTTCTGATGTTGCTAGGGCATTCACTAACCTCATAAACCAAACAGCTTTAATTAGCTACACATAAGTTAAGTAATATTTATTGTAACTCTTTAGGTACTGAAAATTTAGATGTCTTCATTTAGGCCTATTTTTCATCATCAGCAGCCTTTTAACATCCATGGTTGGACATAAAACATTTTATTTTAGTGTGGAAAAAAAGTATACAATTTGTATATACAAGCACACATCATAACAATCATATTTACACAATATCTAGGACCTTAAACCTTTTTGGTGGTGTAATAAACATCATAATTTAGAATCATTTACATCTATTGGTAGCACTACATATTCCAGTAATCTATTCCAAAGTCCTACCACTCTATTGCTAAAAAAATAATTTTCTGATGCTCAATCTACTTCCATTTGCTTCTACTGTATATGTGTGGTCTCTCAGCCCCTTGTACCCTCTTCTAGTAAACAAAAAAAATACATCAGGGTTTACTACTTCTAAACCATGCATAATCTTAAACATTGTTATTAAGTCTCCCCAAGATTCACCAGATCTCTCTATCGGAGAGGTTGTAGTGCCAATATCTCCTGAACCTGTCTAAATTGTTACACCATCTTATTTTATCCTGGCTGCAATTTTGTATATGATCTCTGTGGATACACGTTGTGAGTCGTGATGTCCAGTGGTTAATGTGGTCATATTTATCTCAATATCTCAAAAATACAACTTCTATTATTTTTGTCATAGCATTGATGGTTTGTCTCATAATTGAAATATAATTCATTTTTAGATATTAATTGCATCAATTGAAAAAATGAACTGTTTTTTGCAATTTGCAGTTCAGTGAAACTGAAAACATTGGCAAGAGGTCTGTCTCCAGTTTATCTCCGCCTGGGTGGAACATCCTGTGATTTCCTTGTATTCAGAAACACGGAGGAACTTGGGAAGAAACTTGACTTTGTCAATAATGATGCCCCTGATTGGGAAGACCTGGAAAAGCCAGTCACAACCAAATTTAATATGACAAGTAAGTATTTGTAATTTTGTAAAATGACAGTCATCAAATATTCTTTCATTCACAACATTTCTCATCTTCTGTGAGTCCAGTTGTCCTATATAAGTCTCATCTGACTGACTATTGTTTCAGAATGCTCATGATCGTATGTATGAAATATGAAAAGAATAAAATAACAAGCCTGGCTACTGCAGGGTCAAACTCCACTACTACTTCTATTCCGACTGAAGATGATTACTGTAACTTTTGTATTGTATATATAATAAATAAAAAATATATGTATTTTTAGTATAAATGTATTTATTCATTAGAACGAAATAAGCTCTTGCATCGGGACAGACAAACAATGAACGGTTTCCCCCCTTAAATTAGGTGAGGATTGTTCTTGTTGTTGGATATTTAGGCAGTTCCGTTTCCGGTCCCAAAAAGCGGAAACCGGAAGTGGGAACGGGGAAGGCTCACTTCTTACCAGGTTAATCAACCCTATCACACATGTTATCTTGTTCTGTCTTCTTTTCTTAACACGCTTAAACAGATTACGAATCAAAACGCATTCTAATTTCAAACAGCTACCACAAGAAAAACAACAAGAACACAACAACAATGATCAAGATTGTTATCAATAGCTTGGGAGATCTGTGCAGTAATGAATGCCCTATGATTTGGTGATCTGCATTCAAAAGGTTTTGCCTTTAGTTTAGACAGCTTATGCATATGTAGATTCATCAAATAGTCTGTAGCCTAATGATGGAAAAAAGCTTTTATTTTATGAAACAAATATTTATTTTCCAAAATAATCTCCTTTTCTTTTTTTTTTGTCATAGATCGAATATTACGCAGTAAATATTTCAGGTCAAAATTCACCTAATAACTCTGTCAGGCTGGATCCACACTCATACATACATTTAATGTATATAAATGTGTGTGTGTGTACAGAAAAACCCAGATTAACGCAGTTAATGCGTCCTCAAAAAGTGCTGTGTTCATTGAATTTAGAGAAATAATCGAAACCAATGAGAAATAATGTAATTAATCCTCTACTTCGAATTTAAAAAAAATTTAAAGTGATTTTTAAAACAATCTTTTAATATATAATAGGGTGCATTATACAATTTTTTTTTGGAGTAAAAATTGAAAACATTGAAATCGGAACCGTATTAATCGGGGGTGGGGGGGTTACTGTATATTTGTTGATTATTGTTTTTAGTTCTCATACTCATGGTAGAGATTCAGTTGATGAACTTGTGAATAACTGCCAAAATATACAAGACTCCAACTTCTATTCCAACTGAAGATGATTACAGCAACTCTTTGTATATTATTGTATATATAATAAATAAAAAATTATAGAAATATATATTTGTTTGTATAATTGTATTTATTTATTTATTAGAATGAAATAAGCCTGTGCATATCTATATGATAAAGTTTCATTTATATTTAAGACTTGTCAATCTAGCTCAGTTAGTAAGACAGCCTCCTGGAAATCTGTTGGTCGTGAGTTCAAATCACAGGTGGGGAATGTGAATTTTACATATCGGTTTACACCCCTAATTTTGGTGAGGATTGTTCTTGTTACAGTATGAAAACAAAGTCCAGACTTTGTACTAGAGATTGACAATAAGGAACAGTTAGCTATTATTGCTGCTGTTATGACAATTTACCCTCGTCTTTCCTTAATGCTATGAATAATCTTGGAGAAATCCAACATTATTATTTTATTCGGTAAAGTCTAACACCCGTCCTCACGTTTAACAAGAAAAACTAAATTTTAATGAAAATGTTATAATGAAGTTTACTGTAGTGAAGTGATTTTTTATTTAAAAATCAATCCACTTTTGTTGATTATACAAAAACAAGCCTCTTCAACCCGGCAGCATTTGCTTTTCAGTTAAGCTCTCTATAAGTTTAGTCATACCAGGGGCAGATCCAGGATTTTGAGCAGTTGGTCCAAATGGAAAAAATTATTTTTACAAATAAATATGTGAATATGGACCAATTTTGGGAAAGTGCCCCACTAGACCATCTCAGATGTCAAAGTTGGCTTGAAATTTCATTGGTATTTCCGAGAAGCCATTTTTAAATAATCATTACTCAGGACCTAGCCAACTTTGTGTGCTCTGTCTGGCAAGGAAGAAAGTGATGTCAATGCACTACAAAATGTTACAATCTTATCCTGAGATATAAGGTCTCAAAAATGGCTCGAATTAAAAAACAACGAAAATGCACCATTTTTAAAGGCAAAAATGTACATGTAGAACAATCTGCACAATTTACTAACAAGAACCACTGAAAAGAGCAACGTTTAAAATACTTGGGGCTAGATTTTCAAGTTGGTGTCTTGATTCTTTCATGGGGGGGGGGGTATGCAGGGATACAGCATATACCTACATCTCAATTACCAGGTTTTTTGTATGTTCAATGTCTATTAAAGTAGTCCTTGTTCTTGGATCCATAGTGACTGAACGAGTAAAGATATTGAGCTAAATCTTTACAGGACTTCATTTCAAATCCAAGCAAAATCTGAGATGGTCGAGTGGGGTCCACTTGACACGGAATGACCCATATATATGTTAAATCAAATATTGAGCAGAAAACAAATATTTTAAAATAACTCTGCACATGGTCATATGCAGTGATTGATTTAATAACCATCTACTATCTTCAAAACATTCTCGATAATTGTTTGCTTGATCATTAATAGAAAAAGATTTGGTCCAATGAAATAAATACGTTAAAAGGGAAATAAATTTAAAACATCAAAAACAATGAAGTAATATGTGATCCAGCATTTTTTTACTTAGATTCAAGTTGTAGCTTTTTAACACTAAAATTCACAAAAAACAAAGTAAAAAAGATTAATCAAAGAAATTTACCACTGATCTAATAAATAAAAAAAATTATAAAAGCATAAGACAGAAAACATCTTACTTATTTTTAATTAAATTTGACTAGTTTTTACCTTCATCTTAATTTCAGTTGTTTTTATATACAACTTTCAATTCGGGTTGTTGTTTTTATGGCAACAAATAACAGCGTGGTTGGATAATAAAAAATAAGCCTTCAGTGAGAATCGAACTCACACCCTCATTGCCAGAGGGAGTCTAGTTTACACCTAGCTGCTTTTACCAATCGGCCACAAAGACTTCATGGATTAACAGAAGCTGATTCACACTTTTTAACTCAAACATTACATCTGACTCTCTGCACCATATTTGTGTTGTTTTCACATATGAGGACTAATAATCTTAATAAATTGATCTTTATTATTATTGAATGAAGTAATTGTAACATATTATTTTTAATTAAATTTGACTAGTTTTTACTTTCATCTTAATTTCAGTTGTTTTTATATACAACTTGCAATTCGGCCCTTGTTTCTACGGAAAGTTGTATATAAAACCAACTGAAATTAAGATGAAGGTAAAAACTAGTCAGATTTAATTAAAAATGTGTTACAATTACTTCATCCAATAATAATAATAAAGATTGATCTTTTTACTTATATTAAATGAAAACAAAATAATGCATTTGTTTTGTAAGATTAATTCATGATTACTTTGGATTAATTGAGTGTTTCATTTAAAAAATTTCTTTATCTAGATATTTGAAAAAAATGTTTTAATTGTACTTTGTCCGAGCAGAGTATGGACAAAAACACAGACCTTCCCTTCCCAGGAGGCGCGAGAAGTAACTTATTCATTGATCACCACTTTTTCTAATTTTTTAATTGATCACCCCAAACAACATGCTACCAAAAGACATTGGTCATGTGACAGATTCTATTGAGTGACTAACCAGACATGTTTTTATGTCATTTGTTTTCAGTGTTTGATTGGGCCTATGTGAATGACTTTGTACAATCAATTCCTGATTGGCTGCTGGTTTTTGATCTGAATGTCCTGCAGCGTACCAATAACATTTGGGATCCAAGCATCAATGCTTCCAGTCTTTTGGTTCAAAGTGCTGAGAAAGGTTACTGCCTGGCTGGCCTGGAACTTGGCAATGGTAAGATTCTTACATTTAATACAGAAATATTCACTTCTGATTTTTCTTTTCATTTCTTGCAAATACAAACAGCAGTAGGGTTTGGTTTTAGCACGATGGTCTGCCAGAACAGATGTCTCAGCTCTCACTCTATTGCATCTTGTAACTGGAAATCCATCCCCTAGATGGCACCTCCCCAGTGGGCTAGGTATTCTCTGATATATATGGTTTTGTTACACATTGCAGGCTTTATTTTTAAAGAGAACATAAAGTTCTTCAAAAAGGTATTCTTATCCTTGCTTGTTTTATCACAAGCTATTGGCCAATGTGTCCTCAGACTTTGTGAGATGTATCTGGTTGACTATGTTAAATCCTTTATCCTGGGGATATAAACAGTATTGTAACCTGCAGAAAGTAACCACAGTTAAGATTGGCATGCCAGATGTATTGAACTCATTTTTTGCCTGAAATACTTTTCATCAATTTCCTGGTGCTCACCTCATCATATGTGAAATTAAAATGTTTTGTGAAGATAAATAAATATTCACTTACTTGTCCTTGTAACATATTAAGCTAAGCTTACTAAATATACAATATTCTCCTAGGATATAGAAATATTTATTTTCATTTATATTTTGACTTTCACTTTTTCAGGTTGACTTAACTTTACACTACTATTATATCTACCTTTTTATTTACTTAGTAGAATAAAGATGTTGGCATACATTAAAAATGGTGTAATGTTAAAAGAATTACTTATTTGCTTAGCCGAAAATTTCAAGCCAATTCTGCATTTTGTGGTAAAAGCATATAATTTGGTACACTTATAGCCAAAGGCATTCCATAAAAGATTGGATATGGAGCCATCATGAATTTTCAATATATCGCCCATGGCAGCCATTTCAAAATGACTGACAATGACAACTGTTTTCAGCTCAATTTTTGTATCAAATTGAGGACATAATTAGTTGAATTTTGTACCATACATAGTTCTTTGGAATTGCCATTTGGATGATACATGCAAGTCATTGGAAATTAAAGATGGCGGCAATGACTAGTATGAAAATTGTAAGTGCAAAAAATTGCATAAACTATTTTGATATGGATGATCTCTGTGTCAAATCATACATTTGTTATGATGCAGAATTCGATTTTGGAACTTTAGAATTGCCCAGATGCCTCCTATCTCACAATTCAAGATGACCACCATGTTTGGGGTCAGATGCTGGTGTCCACACCAGTACTCCATTCACTGTGTAGATGGAGCTGTTGACAGTTGTTGCTGGCAGCCATTTTGAAATGTCATTTTATGATTTTTATCATCATCACCACTCAGTAAATCATCTGGATTCTAGAAGTAAAATCCAACTCCATTAGTAAAAGTAATTTTCCTTTCTTCCATCACTGAAAATCCCATCTTTCCTGATTTTCAATGCACAATGTACTGATCGGGTCCCAATACTTGCTCAAACACATTTTTGTCTAAAATTGCAAAATTCAATGCTTAATGATCAAAAGCTTTTCTCTACCATTACAAATATTTAGTTTGTTTGTTCAGAAAATGACTACAGTTAAGCAGGGGGGTTAGTTTAGTATCAGTAAAGTATGTGGGTTGTGACAAGAAAAACTGAAACCTTGTCTACTGACAGAATTTGCTCATTCAATTATATATGTAATCATGAGACTGAATGAAAATTTTGATATATTTGTTTAATAAATCCTACCCATGACATCATGGGTTATATAAACCATAAAAATATAATAATTCTGAACATTACCAAAGACTGGTAGCTTTAGAGTTCCAAAGGATATTTTAGGAGACTTGTGTTATTTGATTCCAGTAGTGGCCACAGGATGGTACACAATTAATAATAATATACAGTGTTTGAGGTGACAAAACCCATACAAGTGATGATGTCCATAAACTCATGTTTGTAACTTTATTTCTATTCTATGCTTTATTATGCTTTGCTTTATTTTATTTTATTGCATTTTATTTTTTAATCTTTAAAGAGCCTGATGCTTTCCATCATTGGCTTGGATATAGCATTGAACCAACTGTCCTAGGCAAAGACTTCAGGCAGCTATCACTATTAAAATCCCTGGTGCCTTGCATGGGCCAAAGTCTTGTTATTGGACCAGATGTCACAGCACAGTCCATGAGAAAACGCAAGCATGAACAATTTCTGAGGGAGTAAGTTTCAAAAAGCAGAAAAGTCTTCTTAATATTTCATGCATAAGTTCGTAGGCAGTAATTTTTTCTTTTCAACATTCTAAATAAAATATCCTATAATTATTAATTTTTGACTAGTTTTTCTTTCATCTTAAATTCACTTGATTTGAATTGCTTTACTGTTTGCACTACAAAAGCCAACAGTCACAGAAGCTCAAATCTAACTCTACAGCCATCTTTTCTCTGAATGCCTGGCACTGCCATCTTTGTTTACATATATTAGTAGTATTAGAAGTAACATGATTTTGAATTGTATTATTAGATGAAGCGTTTTCAATTAATATTGATTGTTGCCTACTATTTCTTTTATGTTAATTTTAATTGCTTTTTATTGCAACAACTCGGACCATCATTCTACAATCAGCAGTGAACAGTTTGAATCAGAAATAAAGAATAAGTTATCAGTGAGACTCAAATCTGCATCCCTTTTACCTCGGGAAGCTTATCTACGTACAACAGATTATTTAGTTCACATACACTAGGACTGTTGTTAGTAGATGAAGCATTGTCAATTATTATTAATTTTTAACAAGTATTTCTTTCATCTTAATTGCTGTTGCCTTTTATACAACTACTCAGACCATCATTTTCTAAGGCTGTTAGTAAAAAGTGCGGATCTGAAATAAAGATGGCAACGGACATTCAGGGGAAAATATATAATAAAGCTATATTGTTAGATTTGAGCTTCTGTAACTTAAGCAGTAGAGGAGCTGTTGCACCAAGACAGGCTTCCTGAGAAAAACAGATGTGAGTTTGAGTTTCACCAAAAGCTTCCAATCAAGCTGTTTACTAGCAACTGTAGAATGGCAGTCTGAATAGTTGCTTTGAAAGGTAACTGAAATTAAGACAAATGAAGTACTAGTCAAAAATTAATAATAATTGAAAATACTTCATCTATTTATAAAATTTAAGATAAATATTTTCTAATAGTTTGAATATTATAATTATGTCACCTATTTTCTATCTTTCAATAATTATTTAAAAATTAGATGATCGCTGCCTTACCAATTAGACTATGGAGACCACCAGTGAAGTCATTCAAATCTAATCATGTAGCTATTCCTCAACTGCCTCAACAACTTGTATACTAGTAGTATTAGAAGTAATATTAATTTTCATTCATTTATTTATTATTATTAATCTTTGTTAGCTGAAAATCTGAAAACAATGGCACAAGAAAAAGAACACTGTTCAAAACCTGCGATTGTTGTATATACACTTGTTGACTTTTGTATATATTAGTTATAAACACTGTATAGTCTGCTTTCTTTCTTTCTTTCTTATACTTTCTATTTTTTATATTGAGAATTGATTTCTGAAAAAAGGAATAATATAGCTTAGTGTGATGTAAAAAAATATTCCCCTTCGCCCACTCTCTATATCATACCTTTCTACCTTTACCAATGCTATAAACTGATTCAAAAACATCTGAACAAAAACCTTTTACCATTCATATAACTGTCGATTATCATTGCACATAAAAATGCAACAATAGTCAATAGCAAACTGGAATCCAGTGTGGGATTCTTCTCTGCTCCTATACTTCCTGCTTTGTGTTCTATAGATAAGTAATAGACAGTGCCAAGGAACTCTTATTGTTCTATAGATTCCAGTAAGCATTCAGCATGCCACCTCAATGGTCTCTAATCAAATACACATACAAACAGGTCTGGTTAGTCACTTAATAGAAACCATCACATGACCAACATGCCAAGTTGGGGGTGATCAATGAATAAGTTACTTTTCTCGTATTTTGTGGGCAGAGATAACTAAAAAAAATTCTGAATTTGCAAAAGACAAGCATGAATGCTGCTGGATACACACTAAGGGACCAATTTAGCATAAACTTACATTGCAAATTATGACTCTCACCAAAACCTTACTTAGGGGGGATTTTCCAAAAAACAAAAGTTTTTTCTGGACATAATATGGAGTAAATGTTTAGATTTTCAGCCCTCTAGCTCTATTGGTGTGGCATATAGGACACATACATACATAGGTAGCCAGCCAGACCCACTTACAAACTGAAGAAACATATGTTGACAGTTTTGGTGACGGTTTCTAATGCTTACAATATAAGATATTCTTTGTATTTCTGTGTGAATGATTAGTCATTTTTGTATAATTTAAAAGTTTTTAAATGTTCATCTTATTCATTTAATTTTGATTATTTTATTTATTTTGGTTATTTTATTTAATTATTATTTAATTTTAGTTATATTATTTGATTTGATTTAATTTTGGTTATTTATTCTGATGGAATAAGTTAAGTTTGTTAGCTGGAATGATTGTACCACTTGAACATTTTTGTGAACAGGATATCATCATCATCAGCCATTATAAGTCCACTGCTGGACAA
>VCCN01000407.1:3097510-3108169 GCA_006491835.1 Architeuthis dux
ACCATTTCAATATAATATACTAATTTTACAGGTCACAGATGCCTACTGTAGGCAAATGTATTTTTCACTATATTTCAAGTAAATGCACTGAGTATGCAAAAATATTTCTTTTTATACCATTTTATCCAGATGTAATTTTGGGTTTTGTATATACAATGAGTGCTGTATCTAGTCTACATACTTGAAGCTATAGATATATTAGTCATGGGAGATCAGTTTATCATGAACTACTAATAGAAAACTGATTCACCTCATTATGTCTAGGGACATCTTACGCTAAGATGTGTTAATCATGAAGGGATCAGTTTATTACTTAATAACAATAGAAAACTGATCCCTCACTTCATCTACAAAGACTTTAAAAAGAGTCTAAAATCTGCTTTAATTATGCAAATCTTTTCTTTATACTATTGTATTCAAACATATAAAAGGTCTGCACACTTAGATATGAACACAATATTAGCATGACCAATTTATTGTTACAAAGCCACAAAACTGGTGATTATAGGTAAAGACAATCTGAATTTTGTATCCTCTTTCATAAAAGATTCTAAATTAGAAGTAATTCATATTCAATCATTTGGTGCATTTGAATCATATGATTTTTCATGATTGAGGTTTATAGTTACTATTTACTATTCACCTCTACCTACAAAATTGGAAGAGGTAGATATGTTTACTCCTGTATATCTGTCTGTTTGTCCCTGCAATATCACTAACATTTTGCGGATGGCTGAGCCATAGGCTATGGAAGAATTGATTGAATTTGGGGGCAGATCCAGGGACTTGTTTTCGACTGAGAGAAACTTTGTTTATTCTGCAGCAGAGAACAGTCCATGAAAGCTTTGTTTTAACTTACCAAACCACCATTTCAGTAAGGGAGATAAATCAATAGTTTTACATTCAAAGTTTTCTCCCTTGAATTTATTAGAATGAAGTTATTTTCATTATTAATTTTCGACTAGACGAAGTTGGAAAGACGTTATGTATCCACCTATGTTTGTTTGGAATTTTCAATGACATTTTCTGGAAGGATGGGCCAGGAACAATTGATTAGATTTGGGTGCAAATCCAAGAATTTAAAACATTTTTTATTGATAATGGCATTGGCAGAGGCATGTACTCTCTGAGTGCTCTCTAATACTACAAGTTGTTAAAACAGTCTTTACCAACAATTAGAACTATAACTCTTTGATTAAATATAATTATAATTAATTGTTGCCAATGTATGGAATGACCTTTCATAATGAATCTGTTGCCAAATTTACCATAATCATTTGCAATTTCTCTATAAGATTGTCTTAAATAACATGTCAGCATTTTAACACTATAAATATACGACCATTCCAGTATTCAGTATGTGACTATGTACATTTGACATAAACACTTTTGCCAGGTTACATTAGGTGAAAAAAGGGTATAGTTATCTGTAAGACTTTTGTAGAGAAGATATTAAATAGTAGTTGGTTGTGCTCAAATTTGGCATACAGATCTTCTGTGAGAGCACATCAAAACGTTAGTTGTTGGAGTAGGAGTCTTCTGTTTCTGTAATGTCTTGTCATGTCACTCGCTTTGATACTACTGGTTGTGTCTTGAAGTTAAATTGATGGTATGATTTTAGTTTTTAAATTACATTTTAACTCTGAATGATTTTAATTAGTTAAAACATTCACCAATTTAAATGTTATCCAAGCGTTCATGTTAATAGAGACTTAGGACATTAATTAAAAATCTAAGAAAAGCCACTATGTATATACTTTTCCAATGTATGGTGAGTTGTTCCCCTTGATAAAAAAAAGAACAAAAAGATTATATTTGCACAGAGATTGAACAAATTGAATTATATCATAGTCTTTATTATTTAGAAAATGTTTGTACTATTTCGTAGTTTTGTTTCATTCTTTTGTTATCATTTTGAAATTCAGCAACAGAAAAACATCACTTAATATATAAATAAACGGAATCAGAAAAATTACATTGACTCCTTAGGGACAAAACGAGATAAATATAACAGAGGAAAGAAAAATAATATTCTTTAGTATACTGCAGTCATTTTTTATAGCTTAATTACCTAATATTGAGGCAAAATAAAATTGCATAAAGATAGGTGTCCCTTAAATAGTTTTTGGTTTATTATTTTATTTTTGAATAGATGTTCTGAGAGTTTTCCTTATAATGTCTTATGGTAAAAATTAATCAGCAAATTAGAGTTTGGTTGCTCTCACACCAGCAGAAAAATACCTCTGCTATTAAAATCACAGAAATTAGTTTAAATCTCAAGACTTTGAAAGTTTTATTTTAAGTGTAGTCAAGATTTTAGAGGAAAGACTATATTATATTTCATCCTTCTGGTTTTAAATTTTCTTTCTAAAATATAACAGATGAACAACAGATTTCCTAGTCACACTTTTTTGTAAAAGTTTTTTCACAATTTTTCTGAACATATTGTCAGTTCTTTTGAAATTTTAGAAACATTTTTCTTTCCTTGTTGAAAGGACTGATTTCTAAATATTATATATAAACTTTTCTGGGGATTAATTTCTTCATTATGCATTTATAGGTTGGATGTGCATAGTTATGCATTCCTGTCAATTTGTTTTCTTTCCCAAGTAAAATTTCATCATATTTTTCCATTAAGAGCAAAATATAGAATATAAAAAAATCAAATATTATTTTCAAATCTTTTACATTATTGTCTCCTGCATTTGAAAATGCTAGAGACTATGATTCACTATGGATTAAAAAATTGCATTGTCCTTGTTTCAAAAGTGTGTAACTTCTTTAATTTAAAATTGAATAGCTTCATTATTTTTAAAGATACTTCACTGAAATTGAGTATAACGGTTGGTATAGTGAGTTATGGACAATCCGATTGTTTGTTTACGTTTTATAAACAAATAACATGGTTTTGGTTCCAATTGGGAAAAATGTTCAATTCTTGACAAGACAAGACTTTGGTGTAGTGAGATGGGCAATCTGATTGTTTGTCTACATTTTATAAACAAAAGCCATGTTTGGTTCTAATTGGTTTAAAATTTAGGTATTTTACTTGTGGATAAATACAGATAAAAAAAAAGCTGGCCTTATATATAGACAACATGGTATTCAAAATATGTTTTCTGCTGGAGACCTTTATACTTTTGAGATTTTTAATTACAATTTGCAGAGTACCGAGAATACTAGAAAAAAATCTTTCCTGAAATCCTTGTACTAGTAATTTATTGCCAATAAATTAATTCTTGTTATTAGTGATTTATTTATTGTAATTATAATATTAATCATAACTTAATAAAGTAAATAATATTTATTTTTATGTATCAACTATTTCATTATTTTAAATAACACCACTATTCTTTTCCGAGAGTAATTTTGAAATATTATACATTTATCATTTTGTATATTTAGCATTAACATGTTTTTGTTTTTTTTTTATATTAAGGTAAAAATGTGTTTTCTATTTAAAAAATTAAATATTTGAAAAATCTTGTATTTCATTATCATTCATTGTATTACTATCTTGTAGGTGGATGGATAAACTGGGTATGTCGGCTCGCAAAGGTGTTAAAGTTGTGATGAGGCAATCCTTCTATAAAGGTCACTATGCCTTGCTTGACTTCAGAACCCTTGACCCACGACCGGTTAGTGTTTCTTTCTATCATTTCTCTGCATTGTCAATCTTTCAAAATATAAACTCTTGGACCTATTCAAATTGACTATTTATTCATTTTCTACCAATGAGGAATAAAACTAGGGTTTTTGCTTTCATTCTGAGATTTTAAACCTGTTTATTTCTAAAAAGAAATACAAATTTGCTGTCTTATTTCATATTAAATGTGAAAATTATTAGAGAATTTTTTTTGTTATTTACTAAGCTTAGCTTAGTATAGTACAAGGCCAGATTGGGAAAAATGGTGGTGGAAAGATTGTGTTGTGCCAATCTCTCAAGTAGGGATGGCCTGCCTGCCTTGAAACTAAGCATTTGAGATCCTGGCTTGATTGAACCCTGACTGCTAGTACTGGTGAGAAGTTTTCTTATACGCACTAGTAATTGAAATTTTTGAACATTTTTATGAATGCTTTGATAATATTTGTATTGGTAGCATTGCTTTGACTAGTTACTTTGTTTTTTATGTGTTTCTTTATATCTTTGTCTTAATTCTGTTAATGTTCCTTTGTTTATTTTTTCTTCGTTATAGGATTATTGGCTAAGTTTCCTCTTCAAAAGATTGGTGGGAAACAATGTTCTGAACATAAGCATTGATGATCAAGAAAGGAAAGTTAGAGTGTATGCTCACTGCACTCAACTGCCTGGGTATGTGTAGCTTGTTTTTTGTAATCCCCAATAAACATCTCCAGTATCTTCCACATTTTCTTTTATCTCTCCAATATAAATAACTGGTCTTCAAATGTTTCAGATATTATCCATTTTGGAGACCTATTTTAGGCTGCTAAAAAGTAAATGTTTTTTTGACTGTATAGGTAAAACATGAAGCAACAGAAAGCAAGGAGAACCAAACGGAATGCAATTTTAAAAAGCTCTTATACAGAATGCAATTTTAAAAAGCTCTTATATGTTGTGATTAATTAAAAAATTTAGAGTAATTGATTGATTAGAGCAATTGTTACTGGTAATAAATGAGATCATTGCTTTGCTTCTTGTTGCTTTCCGTTTTTTACCACAATTGATTATTTTGAGTAATGTCCCTTTTGTCAAAGTTGTTAATGAGTTACCTCCACTTCTGACTGCAAAAACAATAATTGAATGCCACTGAATTATCCCTACTTTTGTTCTGCTAGCACCCCCCCTCTGTGTTCATCCACACAAAATCTTACATTAGAAATTTTGATGATTGCTCTATCCTTTTAATTCCCCATTTTTTTCTTCTATAAATCTTAAAGTTCATGAACATTTTCACAATTGGTGTTTATGAGAAAGGAGTTGTAGTTAGAAATTTGTTGGATCAAGTTTACATAAAGCACCCTAAAAATTGTTGAATCGAAAAGGGACACATTTTGCCTCGACACCAGGATTATTCAAAGTTACTTACATTCGATAAAAAATAGGTTGTTTTTTTTTTTTTAAACAAACAAATTTTTTAAGTTACTATGACACTTTCTCCTGGAAAAATAAAAAGTATTTTTTGTGCTTTCAATCCAACCTTCTATTTCTATTTTTTATTACACTAGGATGACTGTTAAATTTAAACTTTAATAATTGCTATAAAAGCAAAAACCTAGTTTTATGAAGAATAGTCATTAGGAAAAAATGTTCAGTATCCATCAATTATTTTCTTGTGAGCCTTATTAAAAATCAAGATAATAATTACATTATTTTACTGAATTAAAGCTATTAAATTGTTATTAACTCAAATATTTTAAAGTTCCTAGATGATACAAATTTCCATTTAGTGACATTTTGGTTAAAGAAACTACCAAAGTGTTGATGATTTCACAATATTAAGCTACAACAGGCAGGGTAAAACTTTGAGTAACATCGTCAATTAGACTGTTTACAACTGAAATAAGAACATCATCATTGTTTCTTAAAACATTTCTTAAAACATTTAGAACATTTATTTTACTATGAAAAAAGCAAACAAATTGTATAAACATCGTAATTCTTTTTAAAATCATTTACATCTGTGGATAGCACTACATATGCAGGTAATCTATTTCATAGTCCAACCACTCTATCATTAAAAAAGAATTTTCTGATATTTAATCTACTTCTATTTACTTTTCTACCATATATGTATGACCTCTCAGTGCCTTTTACTCCCTTCTAGTAAAAAAAACATTACGGTCTACTAATTCTAAACCATGCATAATCTTAAGTCTCCCTGATCCCTCCTATTTTCTAACTATGTTAACCCTAACACTTATAGCCTATCCTCATAACTCTTACTTTTTAATTCCGGTACTAACTTAGTTGCTCGTCTTTGGCCATTTTCATAGATTTTTTATTTTTCTCCAAGTACGGTGACCAGGCCCGTGCACAGTACTCTAAGGTGTGGATGAACATAAGTCTTATATAGTATGAGAAACGAGTCCTTGTCTATATATGAAAAAGTATGTTTAATCAGTCCTAGTACTTTGTTCTCCTTAGCAGCAGCATTGGCAATGTACTTGGATAATGATAGTTTATCAGTTATTGTGATACCTTTTCATCATTTCGAGCATCTAGTATATTTTTTGTTCATACAGTAATTGTAACATGTCATATGTTGGTATTGTAATTGAAATGCTAAATTATTTTAATCATTTAAACTTATATTTATCAATTGATGTCTGGAATGAAGTCAGAATAATAGACAAAACAACATTGATGGAAAATCTATAAGTTGAAAGAAGCTGAATATATGAGTTTGTCAAAAGTGAATGCATCAGCAAACTGTGTATATTTAAAATGAGTTTGGTATGAATAGACATTTTGAAGAGCACCTTGCCAATGTGCCTAAAGTATACAATGGCTGCATAATACAAGCCATGACTTATGGATGCTAAAAACTGACTGGGAGGGAATTGGAATAAACATAGATGGAGAATGACATCTCCATGACATCCGAAGAACTACAAAACATATTAACTGATCTAAATAGTGAAAGCAAAATATAGGCTTAAAGATGAACAGAACAAAGACAACAATAATGTTCAACGATAAAGTACCCAAACAGATCATAAAAATAGGAGAGGCTCTAGAAGAGAGTGGTGAATACATCTACCTAGGACAGGTAATAAAGCTAGAGAAAGATCATGACTGTGAAATAAACGACACATAACGATAGGTTGGAAAGGATTTGGTATGAATACAGACATTCTGAAGAGCACCTTACCAATGTGCCTAAAGTGTAAAGTATACAACGGTTGCATAATACCAGCCATGACATACAGATGCAAAACATGGAAATTAACAAAACCAGCTGAAAACCAACTTAGAATAGCACAGAGATCCATGGAAAGAGCAATACTAGGGATAACTCTAAGAGATAGAAAAAGATCAATATGGTTCAGAGAGAAGACCAGAATGAAAGATATTATACAAATAATTAAGCAGCAAAAATGGAGATGGGCTGGTCACCTAGCAAGAAGAAAGGACAATAGATGGGGGAAAAGACTAACAGATTGGTGCCCATCAGACAGTAAACACAGTAGGAAAATACCAGACACAAGATGGAGGGACGAGATAGAAAAGTTTGCCAGTAAGATGTGGCAGAGGTTAGCACAATCTAGGTCATCATGGGAAAGGCCTTTGTCCAGCAGTGGACTTATAACGGCTGCTGCTACTGATGATACGCTAGTGTTCAGGAAAACTAATTTTTGCTATTGAAATCCTCCACATTAGAATCAAGTCATTTAACCCCTTTAAACCAGCTGATGAGATATCTCGAAAGAAATATTTTTGTCCAGCAAAAAAAAGTTTTAAAAATATCCTATTGCCAAATGATTAACTCAGAGAGAGCATGCCAATGCCATGCACTAACTAAAAACTGAATGAAATTCAGTTCATATACATATACTTCCAAACATGCACCTTTGGAATGGGCCCTTCCCTAGTCTGTAATAATGAAAATTCTTCATCTCAGAACTACATCCTATTTATCATTTTGATATACCAAAATAAGTTTGTTGACAAATGCAATTCTCATGGTTTTTCAAATTATTCATTTCATTGCATTTACTTTTATGAAATGTGTTTTCTGTTTGTTTAATGCTGTACAATAACTAATGTCCAAATTCCTTTTTTAAACTTTGTAATAGCAAATAAAATACCAGAGATTTATTGATTTTTGAATGTGTCCAACATATCTCTCTATGACACTTTTTGCTAGGTCTGTCGCTCGGTTCTGATTACGTTAAACAACAGAAAGAGGAAGAAAGGGGAGATTTATTTACCAGCTGCATGTGATGTCATTAAGAGAACATTTATTTAATCAATTCTCGAAATAAAAAAATAGATGACGTATCGTTTGTTTTTTACAGTGTTGCCAAGTATCGCTTGTTATTAATAGTTAAAACTGTCTTAAAAAATGGCTAAACTTCCAATTTCCAGCTAACTTTATAGCTAAAAATGTTATATATACTCATTTAAAGCCCACTTATCAAATAAAATAACCATACACTCCAGAACAAAATACTGATAAAAATTATACAGTTACTTTAATTTAAATTGTTTTTTTTTTTATAGCCAGATTTTCGGGTGAAATATCCTCACCTTCCTTTTCCGATTCCTCCTCCTGCTACTACTACTTCAATAGTAATGCTACTACTACTTCGTTTAGAATCTCTTTGAAATTGTAAATCACTGATATGGAAGTAACGATGGTGGATGCATTGTTGAACTTATGGTTCTTGTTTAGTAAACCTTTAGTATTAGCAGATTTTTAAGGAACACAACTGTAGTAGTCTCTGAGGA
The DNA here is from genome assembly GCA_006491835.1 of Architeuthis dux. Taxonomy (NCBI): domain Eukaryota; kingdom Metazoa; phylum Mollusca; class Cephalopoda; order Oegopsida; family Architeuthidae; genus Architeuthis; species Architeuthis dux. Next base: position 3,105,924 of record VCCN01000407.1, read on the forward strand.
ATCAGGAAATCAATATTTAAAATAGTGTCCCCAAAGATTAAACCCAAGACTTTGTATATGTTTCATTCTGAAAGCTATCATGTATCATATTGGATAGCATACTGAAAAAAAATCATTGAAATTTGATACAAAATCAAATCAAATCAAAAGATTATCTTATCTGCTGAGTATAAGGTATTCACAAGGTAACTGATTTTGAATGTCATTTTTTCTATAAAACTATGAATGATCAAGTGTAAACTTTTTGTGTATCGGGGACATTACTTAAAATTCTGAGTTAACGGATCACATGAGTTAAGATTGAAAGTGTTAGACCAACAGTCTTCACATAATTATTATATTGAAAATGTTTCATTATTAGTTTTAAATAAAGTTTGCATAATAATTTCCTGTAGGGTAAAGGCTATAATGATAAACTAGTTTTGTTTTCTATTGTGTTTAATAATAATATCTAGTTTTTCAAATAAAAATGGAATTTTACTTCGATAGAAAGCATGTAATATCGTAAATGCTTAACGTTAAAACCCATAACTGTATGTGAACTATATCTGTCTAGAGAAGGGTTTCTCAACCTTTTTTTTTTTTTTCTATCTCCCCACTTTTGGTAATCTTTTAAATGTATGCCCCCACCCGCCTAAATTTCGCCCTCTTGGGGGTGATATTGACCCCCTTGCGAATGACTGCTCTACATTATCTAATGCCTTTAGCCAAATAAATACTCGCATCAAGTACCTTGACTGTAACATCTTTCAAAAAGAACATTGGTTTCCATTATCTAATGCCTTATCTTGGCTAAGTAAATTTCATAATAAATTGTTCACAGCAGATATTTGGAGTTTCAGAACAGCCTACTTGTGCTTGCATAATGGAATAATTAAAACTTTTTTTTTAAATACGTATTTTGTAATTCAATGAGTGTGAGTAGCTTCCCTTATTTCATGACTTTACTCACATAAAACGAAAAATCGCTTCTTTTTCTTTTTTGAGAAAATTTAATTTGTATATGACAATCTATCCCCCCACCTCTGCTCAACTTTCAACCCCTCTAGGGTAATATTGCCCCCTTTGAGAACCCCTGGTCTAGAGCCAATACTCCAATACTAATTTTTCTTAAATTGTTTCTTTTAAGAGTTATTTCCCTTATGCTTTGTGCAGTATTGCTTTTTCTGTTGACTTTGTGTATGTAACTAAATGATTTAGATTTCGATCTGACCACAAAGATTTAGCTGTGATATTCTTGATCTGTTGTCTCCATGTTTATATTGTTGTTGAATTAAACAAAATAATAAAAACTGAATACTATTTTTAACTCTAGAGAAATATTGGAAATGTTTAAGTAAAACCAATAGAAAGTCTAGACTAAATTCTGGAATCTTTTTTTTTCAAATTTGATAGGAATTTACATCATATTAATCAATCGGTGACTGTTTATGGAATGAATTTATATGAAGAGGACATTCAATTCAAATTATCTCAATTTGCGGATGACCAAGAACTTCATATCTACATGCTCGAGCCAAGTGGATCTGAAGGAATCTTTTCAGCGTAAGTGGTTCTTTGATTTCTTTCAGCCTAATTTTATTAGTAGAATCTCAAGGTTGGGATTAATAGTGTTGAATCAGCTTTCTTTTTCTTTTTTTTTTCTTTTTGGTCTTCTTGATTTACTGCTAGGGTCAATGAGGTCACTTATTGTTATCTGAAATGTTCTAGGTGGTTGAAGGTTTTTATTAAAAACTCATTATCTCCACCATGATTTTCAGTTTTAACTGATTTAACATGGACATTTTGAAGAGTTTTAAAGATGACAGAGATCAGTGTAATGCAGCAGTTGATTACAAATTATCTACATATGTAATACACCACGTGTATATCTATATTTTTGTCTGTAACATATGTCAAGGGGGTAACTAACAAATGCTAATATATAGAGTAGTCAACCTTATTTATTTTTGCAAATGGATAACAGATCTTAGTTCATTCTATGCAGAGCAACATATTGTTTTTAATATTTTAAAATCAAATCATGAAAGGGCCTTGTAGATGTCTACACTGAAGGTCAATAATCTTATTTTATTTTACTAATTCTTCAGCTTTAATTGCTGTAAGTACTTAAATCGTATGCAGTACTGGAAGCCTATTCCAAATTCTTTTAAAAACAGAAAGTACAGGGTAAGTGATAAGAAACTCCCTATTGGAAATTAGTAATAACTTTATCATTTATTGGTCGATTGTTGTCAAACTAGCTT
>VCCN01000407.1:3133183-3146198 GCA_006491835.1 Architeuthis dux
ACGTTTCCTGCTACAGCAGATCTTCAAGCCAACATTGGTAAATCTTTCTCTCTGTCAATGGAAACTCTCCCTTCTCCACCTTTGACTCGGTCACTCTTTAGATTTCACAGAGGAAATTCCATTTTCTTTGTGTTGGGATTAAGAAGGACCACCTCAAAACAAAAAAGAGGGCACAAAAAAAACTTGTTTCAATATGGAGTATATATATATATGTGTGTGTGTGTGTGTGTGTAAATGAATAACAACATTGAAATAAAATGTTCCTTCTTTTCTTTGAAAAGTAATTAGATTTGAAAAAGCAAAATAATATCTAGTTTTCATAATGTATCGGTGGAATAATTGAAAAATTACTACATATAACATATACATGTACAGTGCACCACACACATTTAAACTCAAGTGAACATTTGGAATAATTTCATTACTTTCCTGGAAGAAATTCATTACTGTTTGTGATGTTCTAGCTCTGTCATTTACAAACATCGTCCAATAGTAAAGAGTTGCGTAATTCTAACGGAATTATTGAACATTTTCATTGGCACTAAACTTTCAACTCGGTGACAATTGACGTGATGTAAAGGGTCCAGAATTCAATGTATTTGTTTCTGTCATTGTTAAAACGATGTCAGGTTTACACAGTATGAGAAAGAGACCAGAGCTATCGGATTCGGAACGTGGTAGGTTGTGGAAATTCGATATCAGCTACCACAACGTGCAATTGATGTGTGAATTAATCGAAGTCCTATGTTTGTGCGTGAACCAGAAGGTTATGGAGCCAAGAACAAAGGTGTTAGCCCCAATAAGATGTCTGATCGTGACGTGAGGGCAGTTATCAGAGCACTGCAACAAATCTACAATCAGTATATGACTCGTCTGAGAAGCCAGGATTCAGGCATAGAAAAAATTGCAGCGTCCAGCTCTGAAAATTATCCACAAACAATGCAGACTGGAATATGCAAGATTTCATCAAAAGTGGGATGAGGAATGGTGTGGGGTCCTCATCATAGACGAGAAGAAATTCAACGTTGATAGCCAAGATAGCCTCCAGTATTACTAGCATGACCAATGATTACCAAAAAGCCTTTTGAATCATAGTAGTGGAAATAGTGGGACCATGGTTTGGGTGCTGTAGATTATGGTGGGAAGATGGCACTCCAGTTTATTGACAGGCAGTTAAACGCAGCAGGATACGTGGATATGCTAAGAAATACGAATCTAGTAGTTGTAAATGTTCTGATCGGGGGTCAAAAGTTCATGTTTCAGTAGGATAATGCTCCTATTCATGCTGAAAGAGTTATGCAATGATTTCATCAAGAGCAAGGTATACACGTTTTGCTCTGGCCGGCCAACAATCCGAATCTCAACATCATTGGAAATGTACGGAGATGGTTGGCAAGGGAGGTTTTTAAAAGTGGGGTGGGGAGATTTAATCCTGTGCAGCAACTCAAAACTGCCATCTTAGCAGCTTGGAATGAGGTGTCTGATAAATTCCTGCATTGTTTGGGTCAAAGCCTACTAGATCGGATTTTTCAAGTAATTAACAGTACTGGTGATACAACAGAGTATTAACAATAGAATTCCCAATAAAACAATGACATTAGCAATGCCGCCAAAGTTTTGTGGAATTTGTTAATTAACAGATTGCTATCTGTGATCTAAATAGTGAATTTTAACCTGTTTCAAAACAATTTTGATAAGTTAACTATGTCTATAACTTATGATCAGACCAAATGCACGTATGATTCATTTAAAAGATTAGAATAATAAATTAATTAGGAGTTTTCGCCTTAGAATTGAACATTTTCACCTGAGTTTAAAAGTTTGAGGTGCACTGTATATGTCATCATTATCATCATCATCAGCCATTATAAGTCCAAAGCTGGACAAAGGCCTTATCCATCTCCTTCCATGACGACCGCGATTGCGCTAACCTCTGCCATGTCTACCGGCAAACCTTTATATCTCATCCCTCCAACTTGTGCCTGGTCTACTGCGTTTACTCTATCATAGGCACCGGTTAGTCATCTGCTCATTTCTTCCTGCTAAATGCCCAGCCCATCTTCAGTTTTGTTGCTTAATTATTTGTATAATACCCTTCACTCTAATCCTCCTTCTGATCCATATTGATTTTTTCTATATGCTAGCATTATCCCTAGGATTGCTCTTTCCATGGCTCTCTGTGCTATTCTAAGTTGGTTCTCAGTTCGTTTAGTTAATTTCCATGTTTCGCATCCGTAAGCCATGGCTGGTATTGTGCATTCATTGTATATTGTACGCGTTAGCAAATTGGCAAGGCGCTCTTCAATATGTCTCTATTCACACTAAAAGATTTCCAGCCGATTGTTATGCGTCGTTTTATTTCGCGTTCATGGTCTTTCTCTAACTGTATTACTTATCCTAGGTAAATGTATTTGTCAGCCTGTTCTAATGCCTCTTCCTCTTTTCGTAGAGGGATTCTATCGGTGAACATTATTTTTGTATTTGTTATGTTCATGTTTAACCTTACTTTTTACTTTCCCTATTTAGATCAGTGAACATGTTTTGCAATTCTTCCGATGCTTCTGACGTCATGGAAACGTCATCGGCGAATCTCAAGTGGGTTAAATATTTTCCATCTATATTTATTCCCATTCCCTTCCAATCAGTTTTCTGAAAGATGCTTTCAAGGCTCGCTGTAAATAGTTTAGGGGATATTGTATCTCCTTTGTCTTACTCCTTTTGCTATTACACCTTGTTCTCTCATTGAGTTGAAGCTTGCCGTATGTTCTACCGAGTCAAATGCTTTCTCATAATCTACAAAAGCCAAACAAAGTGGTTTGTTTTAATTTAATGACTTTTAGATTAGTTGATTTATTGTATGTAGGTGGTATATTGTTGAATAGTGACCTCTAAAGTCTGCCTAACCGAGTGATTGCTGTTTGTGAGTATTTTGGGGAATAGTTTTTATATACTAGGTAATAGTGTAATAGGCATGCAGTTGCTGAGTTCACGATTATCGTCTTTCTTGTGGAGTATGATCATTATTCCTAGACAGAGGTTTTTAGGTACTTCTCTTTCTTGTATGCACTGTGTGAATAGTCCTTTGTGAAATATATCTCCTGCATATCCTAAAAGGTCTGTCGTTATGCCATCCTCGCCTGGAGCTTTTCTGAGGTTCATATTTCGTAGTGCAAACACTTCTGTTATGTCTGGAATATCACTAGTATCTATCGGCTTATCAGTTTGTGGAACTTTTATTTTTGAAGCGTACACATTTTCATATTATCCTTTAGTTATTCTTGACAACTTGTCCCTACATTTGATAATTTTGCCATTTCTGTCTTTTAGTGCAAGCATCTGTTGCTTGGTGGCATGATCTACGGCTCGTGTATGTTTTAAACTCTCCTCTTTTCTGATAGCCTCTAAAATCCTCTCCATGTTTTTCTTCCTTTTTCCTTCTCTCGTTCTTCTGTTTATTAGTTTGTTAAGTTCTGCTTTTTTGTTTTCCTCCTCTTTAGTTTTATTCTTCATATTTCTGCTCTTTTTCATTAGTTTTAATGTTGCTTTAGAGTATTTCCCTGCATTAGTGTTTACGTATGTATTGCCTAACACCTCTGTGGCTTCCATAATTATATTTGTCCGGCTCTTTTCCTCTATGTTACTGTTGCTATTCTACAAGGCCTGAAACATGTTCTCTATCACTACTTGAAATTTGGTAATATTCTCTATCTCTATCTTATTAGGGCATATTTTCTTCTTAAGAATCACTTTGTTACTTTCAGTTTTGAAGTTAAATTTAGTTCTGCACGCCACCATTATACGTCTACTAAAAGACGGGGACTATCATTCGCTCTGGATCTCTATCGTTGTTGTCGTCGTCGTCGGCGGCGTCAGCATCGTCGTCGATGTCGGCGTCGTTGTGTCATTTTCTTAATTAGATAACTTCGGTATTCCTTTATATATTTCAATGAAATGCTGTATGTAGGCTTGTGGAGAGATTCTACCTGGCGGATGGTGAGTTATGACCGATCCGATGTTTGTTTACAAATAACGTTGTTTTTATTTACAACTGGGAACATTTCTCAAATCTTGACCAATTTTGCTGGAGTTTTGCTATAATGTTGACAAAACCCAAGGAATCGAAAAATAGTGAGCGAGGTCGATCCGATTGTTTGTTTACATTATACTATAATTCAGCAAATGTATGTCCGTCCGATATTTCAAAACTAAAGAGCTATGGCCACCACATTTTCTGTGGTTACTAATGCGACTCCAGAGCAGGCTTTTAGCGATTTAGTTTTTGAAAGTCCCCCCCCCAGAAGGGCTTTGGGTGGGGGATTCAGTTTACAATGAAAGTTTATGCTATATTGATCACTTAGTCTGTGTCCACTAACATCCATGCTTACCCAATAAGTTACTATCTTACTATAATTCACCAGATGTCATAGGAAGTGCCCGTGGGCGATCGGTTTGCAGCGCGGAAAATAGACTTAGCGACTCGAGTTCAAACTCAGACAGGCACTAATGCCTTTGGGAAAGGCATGGATCCGTCTCCTCCGCCTAGCTATGGCAAAATAGCGTATGTGGAAGTGAGCGACACTGCTTCGGCTGTTTATCGCTTTCAAGTCTATTTCACAAATCGCAAATCTCGAAGAACTATCCGAACCAGTGATACTTCTGATATGTCCTGGCAAAGATGGCTGATGCCATAGCTATTTGACTTCCATCTATCTATTTCGTTATATATTTGACAGCGATCTACTCCACCCGTAAATGTGAATTCATGCTAAATTGTTTCCTTCGTTTGCATTCAGATGTCTTCATGGTTACTTGAACATTTACTATCTTCTTAATATACTAAAAAACGGCCAGAACTATTATCACAAAAAAGCGAGGTACATTTTTTTAAAATTCCTAAAGTTTTTTAGTGGGGTAAAATTTCCTGAGAATGTCTGCTCAAACAATAGGTTTCTGAAGTTTCTAGTGAAATAATTATACAGTAAATGACCAATTCTATTGTCTATTTATGTGTATATTAGCAACCAAACAAAATATCCGGCAGAAAACGGTTATTTTGCTACATTTTAAAATAAACTTTAAAACTTTAAAAAAATATTCGCCTTCATTAATTTTCCAATTCAAGTAATTTTAAATGGTCAAGTTTTCTGTGTTCATTTGTTCAGTAATATGCTATCATCATCATCATCATCATCAGCAGCAGCAGCAGCAGCAGCAGCAACATCAGCTTAAATAATGACCGGAGTTACTTCCCTTGACTGAACTCTTCCTGAGATCTGCAGTTCGTAGTGAAATTGAAGTTTTTCAACTTATTACTTCTTTCCTTTGATGGTCTCCATCTTACTGTAAGTCAATCTAAATAATCATTTCCTTTTGAAACATCTCTATTTCCTTCTTTTTCATAGGGATCTGGTTTTAATCTTGAACCACTAGTAAAGGTTAACAAAATAAAGCCACTGATTTGCAAACAATGTGAATAACATTGAATAGTCTGATGTATCTTCTAAATTACCCCCTGTGTTTCCCCCATATCATGTATTACCCCATTATCTTTTTCTGTACCAGTTTTACCCCCTTCCACAAAACCAAAAAGAAAAGAAAACAGGAAAAGGAATCACTCTATTCCTTTCCTAAAAAATGGATATGTACGAGATGTGATTCAAGTTTTGAATGCAATGATGCTCTAATTAAACATCGTCTGCAGAAACACCTTCAGTCTTTTGCAATTAAATGAAAATCAGCCCCTGTGCTTCCCCAAAAAGATGTACTACGCCCTCAACCTTTTTTGTGCCGGTTCTGCCCTCTTCCTAAAAATATCAACGTCAAAATCCTCATGTTTGTGACAAAGAAAATGAAGCAATACGACAAAAGAGAAAATTCCTTGCAACTTATTGGCTGGAGAAGACCAGAAATGACCTCTACTGACATCAAATGACCTATGTCACAAAGTGACTTTTAATGAGTCATCCTGCCAAATATTAGGTCAATGGGCCTTGTAGTTTTAGCATGAAAGAGGCACGGACAAATAAATAAATAAACAAACAGAAGACTCAAATATTAGTATATATATATATATATATACTATTGTAGGGAACTAACTATTTACACATAGCTCTCCGAATACTTTCGAATTGAGCACTTTAGTAAATAGATAAAAACATATAGGCTTTATATATGTTTATAAAGTGACCTACATACGCCGTGGTCACTTGGGGCGGTGGTAAGATGTCGGGCTGCTGGCGCAGAGGTCAGGTTTCAATCCTAGCTCGAGGCACCAAGGTAGTCAGTAGCCACACTGATCAGTCGTAAGACGACGAAACAGCGCTGTATGTGGATTTGACAATATATATATATATATAGTACCTGTCATAATGGCCCCTTCAATCTCAGGAAATAAAAACGGATGTTGTGCTTGTTCAAATAATTATGAGAAATACCTTTTTATCAATGATAATTTATACATGAAAAGGTATTGCTCATAATTATTTCAGCAAGCATACAATCTGTTTTTATTTCCTGAGATTGCAGGGGCCATTATGTATTTTTAGCAGGGGGGAGGGGGGTTCTAAATTGACTTACTAGTTTGGTAACTCTTCCATATACCAATATGAGTTGACTTTTTCAATCTCCTTGAAAAATTCTGAACAAGATTTTTAGAAGGATAGAAACAAAAACCTATTCTTTTTCATTTAACAAATTAATTCTATTAAACAATCCTTTTCAAGAAATTTAGCATTACGAACCACAAAACATGACTAAAAACACCCCTTGTTATGTTGATTGCAAGATATTTGGTTCTTCTTGCATAATGTTTCTGTTTTTAATTCATTTATTCATTTGTGTGCCTTCGCGCGTATGTGAGTGTAAAGAAAGAAAGAAGCATCTATTGCAGTGGAATCATTAGCCATTATCTATGGAATGCCTCATTGTGTAAGGCTCATCGGACTTTTGTTTCTATCAATGTTTATGCAATGAATATTTAAATAGCAAATAAGCGTATATACAGTTGTAGTAGATATGCAGTAGTAACAGTAGAAGATATTAGTTCGTTTTTCTTTTTAATGTGTAGGGTGAATGAGTTACCGTATTCGACCGTATTCGTTCTCCAATATCCGAAATACTCAAGCCGGCCTACTGACGGACATAAGCATACAAGTGTAAGCATTCACCAAGTAGTTCATATTCCTCTGCGAATGCGTGCACATGCAGAGGCGTTGTAACAGTTGGTGACATATACTATCACACTGGTAATTACTGGCACAGGCGATCAGTGTAGGACAAGGGTTAACAGAACCAATAGATATTGTAATTAAGAAAATATTAGTAAATATGAATATGTACATACAAGAGAGAGAGAGAGAGAGAGAGAGGGAGAGAGAGAGAGAGAGAGGGGGGGATGGAGAGAGTGAGAGAGAGGTGGGAAGGGTAATTTATGTACTAGTAGTGGACGAAGAAGAAGAAGAACAATAACAAGAATAAGAACAAGAATAAATGTATAGAAGTAAAAGAGGGAGAGAAAAATCATGAACATATAACGTCATAAATAACAACTAAAAATGATCTGGCACAAGTACTTTCACACCAATACGTTCAAGCCAACCAAAGACTGATTGAAAGTGAACGACTGGATAAATATAAGAAACTTACCAGAAAAATAATAGTCTTAGGACGTCTGAAAAAATTGGGGAATATAAAGCTATCGCTTGTATCCATATTTATTGGCAACACCTTGAACAGTCGCAGAGAGCCTTGCAGAAAGACTGGAAGAACTGAAATTACTGAGACAATAACATTGTTAAAACCGACAAGAATATCGAAGAGACTGATAACAGATTTACCGTCACTTAATCTCCAATTAGACCCTACAAATTATATCGGTGTGAACATTCTTGTGTCAGATCGTTGATGTAGTGTGCGAGGATACTGTAAAGGGTGCCGGAGATTTGAGGAGACTTGCTGTCACTCAGTCTCCAGCGATAACCACCAAACATCTGGTGCAAACATGCAAATGCATGATATCAAATACAACTACTACTACTACTATTACTACTACTACTACTACTACTACTACTACTAATAATAATAATAATAAGAAGAAGAAGAAGAAGAAGTTGAAAAATATGAAGAAGAAGAGGAAAAAGATGAAGAAGAAAAACAAGAAGAAATGTACTTGAAAAGATGAAGAAAAATAGGAAGAAATGTACTTGAAAATCGGCTAAAAGTAGACCCTGATTTTAGAAATGCTATTGCGTTAAAATATGTTGACCTCTATACTAAACACAAGTATTTAAAGAAACATTTTTAATATATGAGCCACGTCACTCACAATTTCACACACTGAATTCTAAAGCAACGTTTTTGCATGTACACCTAGCAAGCCATTGAAATGTCCCAACATATCAGGTAAGATAGGGAAAGGTAGAGATACTGCAATGAACACCTGCTATGCTTTAATTTCAAACGCTCGGGCCATCGGCTATCGGAGACACATTTATGGGTGAAACATTTTTTCTTTGAACGCTAGTTGTCAGTGGTTACATCAATACGAATCAATTGGGTGGTTCTTTTTATCACAGGCGCTGTATTTTGGTCCCGATAATGTACTATAGAAAAATGTAGATTTTTCTATGAGATCATCATCATCAACACCATCATCATTAGAAGCAGCAGCAGCAGCAACAACAGTAGCCTTCTAACGTCCGTCGTTGGACATTGAGCTTCCCCAAGATCCACCAGACCTCTCCATCGTGGGCGTCACGGCGCCAATATCTCCTGAGCTTGTTCCAGTCGCCATCTTATTTTTGTCGTTCACAATTTCTCATATGATCTTTGAGGATCCACGCTGTGAGTCTTAATGTTAAGTGGTTGTCTGACATTCTCGCAACATGGCATTCCCATTGCCATTTGAGTTTTTTTTACTGTCTTTTCTCTAATATACTGAGCTGTTTTGTGGCCTCTCCACCTAATGTTAAGCATGATCCTTTCTTGTGCTCGTTGCATGGTTATTAGTTTGAGAGCCGGTCTTTTGGCTAGGTTCCATGTTTCCGTTCCATAGGTGACTATTGGGAGGACGCATTGGTTTCTTTTCAACAAGAAAATAGAAAATATTTTATTTGTCACACATTTATCTATATTATAATGTAGTAAGACTGTAGTAAGACCGAAATCAGCCAATCACAAAGTATATCCAGCACACATCTTTAAGATGAATATTGCAAAACAAAGAATTTGTCCATTTCTATTCCGGGAATTCCTCAGTTTTCATGAGAAGAAATCAGGTTTTGAACGGGGTTTTCTATTTACAAAAAAAATAAAAATAAAAATAAACTAGACAGACTTTTTCAGATAGCGTGAACACCGACCCCAAAGGAATGGAAAAATTATTTTTTTGCAAAATTAGACTTAAAGATGTGTTCTATAGGACTCACCTTTCTTTTTGGATACTAATCCGTGACTTCAAATCATGTAGGCGCAATAGCCAAGTGGCTAGCGGCACGGAATTTGTAATTGGCGTACCGAGTTCGAACTCCGACCGATAAAGTTAATTTAAAGAAAATCTGTCTTTCTTTTAGTGCTAATGTAATTTTGACAGTAGCTATATTATATAAAGTATTAAAGTATGTGTGGTACGCTAAAAAGTCGATTACTACGCATCAAAGAGGAAAAACAAATGCATATACGTAATCAGGTCACAATTTACCTACAGCATACATTTTGAGGTCGAATTTTACAAAAACAAATCGTCGATTTCTATGGGGTCACCGTTTGTGCTCACATGAAAAAAAAAACTAATTGTATCTCTAAGGAAATAAGTGAGAATAATAATACATCAGTGTTTAGAAACGAGGTAAAAAACGGATGGAGAAAATTTAACTTTGTTTTCTTTTAACTTCATGAGCTTTCGATTTAGTAGACCTTCAAACGTTCCGGAAATTTGTCAGTTTTGAGAACAGAGACTTTCTATTTGCAATATAGCTATGATGCTAAACTGCACCCTTACTTTCCATTCGTCATAGGTGACCATGGGCGTGAATTTCTCTTTCTCTCAGTGCTTATGCCAGTTTAGCAGTATTTGTTAAGGAATCTAACTCTAACCTGACAATAAAACATGTTTTTCTTCGAGCAACACACCTAACACTACCTCTAACCACAACTCAAACCAGTGGCGGAACTACTATTAAACTAATGAAACAAGCTTCAGGGCCCCTAATCCGGGGTGGGGCCAGAAACAACTTTTTCTAATGAGTGAATCTCTCAACAAAATCGATGCAGCTTTTGTAAAAATGAAGAACAGAGATAAGTGATCGGTCGCTAAGCAAAGTTATATCTAAGCCAATGTGGTTCTTTGCGGTAGCGACGTTCAGTTTATGGGCGCGCTGTTTATATATATCCTACGTTCAATGTGACCATATCTGTGTACTCCTTACAAATACTTTAGCAGCTTTGCCATGCAGTTACTATAAAGTAAACTACAATGACTAAAAAAACCCAACTGGACATCATCATTTTTAATCCCATGCAGTCAGGGCTGGATTTAGACCTTGGTGTCCCGAGGCACTTCAGGTTCGGGGTGGGGACATCATACACAACAATTAAAATACACGGCAAATCACAAAGTCTACACTCAAATTTGTTTATTGCATGTAATTGGACTGACAAGTTATATATACATAGAAAGGTTAAATGAGTACATGCCAGCAAAACTCCCAAGTAGATTTTTAGGTAGGCAAATTACAAAGAACATAGCTATGCTGATATCTAATCTTTTGTTTCCAGAGATTACAATGGCTGACTCAACAATCTACACAATAAAATTTAACTCTGAACATGTCAATGCAAAATTGTATCTAAGCTAAGTACATTAAGTTTTACAACAGCTATATGCATCACAATACAATATCTAGAAAAAGTCTTTCTTTTTACACTTAGCATCTGAAAAATAAACTCCTCAAAATGAATCATCTTTAGAACACTGCCCTCTACATCCAGTAGGTACAGATCACTTAGTCTTTCATGGGTTATCGTGGTTGTCAGATAATTCCTCTCCCCTGAACCTGGACCATCATGCTTAAATATATTCTAAGAGCTACATTAACATCTGGAAAGGTATCAGCAAGCCCTTCATCATGGAACAAAACCGCCTGTTGAGATGGAATGAGACATGGCCTGAGCTTGGCAAAGGCTGCAAACTGGACAATTTCCTCTATGAACACATTACTGAAACCATGGGGGAAAGCAGTGATTACTTAGCTTCAGTTCTTATCTCAGGTAGACTGTATAAGTTGACTATGCTTTTAAACATGTCATACACTGATTGGTACGCTACCCTGTGTTCTTGTAAGTCCACAGATACCTTATTTTAAATGACATTGAAGATTCCACATATGAATCTTTCTCTTGAGGAAGGACAATTTCCTGATGTTGGATTCGCTTCATGATGTTTGTTTCTTTTTCCTGGCCTGCATGTAGTTGCTTTGTAGCTGTGTTGCCACTCTTCATACCTATCCCGAAATGTTTACCAGAAAGCTTTCCAGAGAATCAATTAGATCTATAGAGGATGAGTGTCGGGCGCCCGTTGTATATGATTTCGGTATCGGGGCTTCTGTGAGGAAGAGGTGGGCGCCGGCTTGTTGAGGGTTTAATTTCTCCATGTTAAAGGTTTGGTGAAGATGATAAAAATGACTTCATTTGAGTACGGTCATGAAACGAACAGCAGCACATGAAAAATGCCGGGCTCTTATTCTTAAGTCTGCCTTGCATTCCTCTGTAGTGTCCGGACATATTGCTAGCATTGTCGTAGGACTACCCCCTGCAGTCTTCAGAATTGATACCTTCTTTTTCTAGAAATTCTAGCAGAGATGTAGCCAATACTTCAGCCTTGTGAGTGCCAGCTTGCAGGAAAGTTAAAAACTACCCGCTTCCAAGAAAATACATATCGCACACCGATTGTTAGCTGATCAACATGAGCCAGGTCTGCTGTTGAATCTACTGAAACCGATAAATACTTGGCAGTTTTAAGTTCTGCTAGAATATCACTCTTAGCATATTTTGCTATCAGCAGAACAATCTCTTCGTAGATGGTGATAAGTATGACTGATTACCACTTGCAGGATTGCCAAATTCTTTAAGGTGACCCATCAGAAATGGATCAAATTGTGCAATAAGTTCCATAATTCCTAAAAGATTCCAATTATGCTTGGATCCTATGATTTCTTCATTACCAGATGCCAGGCTTCTCTCAGCAAGAACGATTGTCACGGCCACAACAGTCAGTCCAGTATTTCTTGTTTTCTTGCACTTGTTTGTCCAACACCCTGTCAACATTAGAAGATTCCCTACATCGAAGATTGAACTTCAGCACAGAATCTCTGTGGACTTGGGTTTCATTTTTTTCCTCTGATTTTTCCCAGTCATTGAAGCCACCCTCGCTGTAAAAACCGACACAGCCAATCTCCTAGGTTATGGCGAATGAAATTCATAATCAGAGTTACAAAAAGAACGGATGGACCGTAGATGCCTCGTATAGATTTAAAGGAACGCATGTCTCATATTTGTTTTCGTAACCCATGCTCTAATTACAAACAGTAATTCTATCAATTTATTTAAAACAATTGAATGCGTTATAATGAAATGAATTGAACAATGAATTCCAAGCAGTAATTATTAATTTATTTATTATTAAAGGAAATATTTCTTTAATTATAATATTTTTGTATAGAGGTAGGCCTGGGGGCAATTGCCCCATTTGCCCTTTCTAAATCAGGCCCTGCATATAGTAAAACATGATATTAAGAAATAATAATACAAATTAAAAGGTTCTACTTGCTACCAATATTTTATATTTCTTTTTTCTTTTTTCCACATTAATACATAATTATACATTTTTACTTCTACTTAAAAAAACCCACTGAACATTAAACATGTAATAGCCGGTATAGCCTTCTTTATTTCTTAATCATGTAAGAATACTTTTTTGCCTTGAATTAACTAGTTTTCTTGCATATTCAATATCATAATT
>VCCN01000407.1:3378849-3388967 GCA_006491835.1 Architeuthis dux
AAAAGACTCAAGCTTTCAGACATGTAAAATATATATATTATTATTATAAATGTTATTTTCTGCTAAACAGCGTGTAATATTCGAAAAAATTAACCCCCCGTGAAAAAAGCATCACGTTATGGTCGTAGAAAATGAGAGAACAGTGTAGCGTTCGTCAAGTATTAGTTCATGATTGGCCTGCAATCGCCTGCTGAGACTGTGCCGTCTGATTATCGAGCTGCAAACACATTGTGAGAAGACATACGGATACGATAACATGGAGAAAAATATTCGACACATGATTGAATTGTTCCTGTGGGATAAATACTGGAACAGGGTACACAGTAATATTGGCTTGAAGCGGGTAAGACAGGGCTTCTGGAAAGCAAAACGTCAGTGCTTAAATTGCAATTATCCAGTCTATTATGTATGGGAATTTTTAAAAAATCATAGCACATAGTACTGCATGATGATTATCTCAGGAAAGATTCGCTAACGGCACAATCTGAGGCATTTTGGATCGCTAATATTCAGTAAATCGAAAACATAATTGTCTTCATGCGTTCATGTTTAACAAGGAAAATCTCCAAATATACACAAAACAGAAAACGCATATACATACGTACGTACGTGCATCTTCTGTTTGTGTATATGTAAACATATCTAAATATATAGCTAAAATATATTTACACATGCAGGTTGACATACGAGGTCCAAACGTTAGGGGAACGTAAGGCGTGTAATGGTTTCCTATAAAGAAGGAAACATTATTGGAAGAAAATGTGGTTATTTAGTTTCTGTGTGAGTGACTCGAGAATAGTGTGAAATATCCAGCAAGACATGGGAAACGCTGAACAGTTTTGAGCAGCACCATATATAATGTCTTGAGGCAGGGGCGTACCTATGGTTGGTGTCACCCGGGGCGGTAAGTCATGGTGTCACCCACCTCCACTACAGAACATGCTCTCTCCCAGGATAGCTAGAATTTTGTACTACGTCAAAAGATATACACAATTTATTTTTGCATGAAATCTGAGGGGAATTGTACGCTCCTACCTAGTAACATTTCTTCCCATGTGGTGTAAATGTTATAAGACGAGAAATCATACGTTTAGTAAAGTTAAGTAACGTTAATGAGGGAGTGGAAAACAGAAAGGCCAGCCTGACTTTGTCCAAGTGCCTAGACAGTCCTATTACTGAGGGAGAGGGCAAAATGCGGACAGGCTGAATTAGCGATTTTTCGACTGGCTGATTTATTCCAATTTATCTAATGAAAATCTACGCTAGCCGATTATAGCTGATAATATGGTGTAAGTGTAATAAAAATAATGTCTTCTGGACTTTTAGTAAGGGCTGAAAAACATGATCTAACGGACGGTTTCTCTTATATATTTTATCACCAAACACATTTATTTAAGTATTTACTTCTGTTTTTCTTTCATTATTTTCTCATTTCTTTGTATTTATGCGCTGTTTAGAGATACCATAGAATACATTAGAAAACTCACATAGCAATGGGCTGGTCATGTTGCAAGAATTCAGACAACCGCTGGGCAACACAACTCACAACGTCGATCCCCAGAGATCATGTGCGAAACTGCGGCCGACAAAAATTAAGATGGCGTGATGAATTAGACAAGTTACTGGCTCCGCAACGCCCATGATATAAAGGTTTGGCAAATCTTGGAATCTTGGGGAAGGTCTATGTCCAACGGGCGCTAACAGACTACTGCTCATGATGAATGAACATGGGTGTGAAACAATTCAATCAAGACCACCTTCTCTATACGTACAGGGATATACGTTTATTACAACTTCAATCACAAACTTAAAGAGAACAAAAATAGTGGGCCGCTTAGCCGAATATGTCAAACCAATTGTGCATTTTGCGATAAAAGCATATAATTTGGTATACTTATAGCCAAAGGCATTCCAAGAAAATTTGAATATTGGGCTATCGTGAACTATCAATATATCGCTGTTTTCAGATGAACTTTTAATAACTTGCATATATTATCCAAATGACAATTCCCAAGAGCTATATATGGTAAAATATTCAACTAATAATGTCCCCAATATCATATTATGTCCATTGATTATCAGAAAATTCATCTGAAAACAGTTGTCCCGGGCAGCGACTTTTAAAATATCTGCCATGAGCGACATATTGAAAATTCATGATGGCTCAATATCCAAATTTTCAAATTTAAGCGGCCCCACTAATAGGTGATAAAGTATTATTTGAGCTGAAATGTTAAAATATACACTTTTTGATACTCCGTGACTCGATATTAATCTTTTTTTGACAGCAAAAAAAAGAAATGGAAATAAAATAGATGGGAATCAGATATTGTTAATATTTTTTAAATATTGATAGACTATTTTTTACGATATCTGTAATAAACACCGCCCTTACACTCATTCGTACTATTTTAAAAATTAAAACAAGGGTAATCTTATATATGCAATCGCATTTTTGTTTGAATAGCGTAAATTATTTCTGATATCTTATCACCAAACACATTTATTAATTTACTTTTTGTGTAGTTTTTAATTAATGGAAGTTAGATATTGTTTAATTTAATTGTAAGAGCGAGATTAAAACATCATCTTCTCGCTAACAGAGATACTAAATTTCAATCATCAGCCAACAGCTGGAGCGGCTACAAATAATGTGACCATTTTAAAGTTTGAATATGAAATCGAACCCCCCTTAAAAAAACATATTTTGGGGATGATTTTCAAAAGCTAACTTGTTAAAAACCTACCTAGGGCTTTCAGGAGTACTCACAGAAAGGTCCATGTGGTTATGTTGATTGGCTTTTGCAGTAGGCTGTCATATACATACAGACAGACCGACGGTGAATCTTAATGAGAGCTGATTTTAGTAATGTTCTACTAGACAGTTTCAGATGGCAATAACCAATCATACTTGGCTACACTTGGTGTGAGAGGAAGGATGTATTCTATGTCAACTTTTGAGGACAATACAGGCCTGGGTGGTACGTTCATGAACGAGTGGACAAAACGCAGACTGGTTGGATTAGCCGTTTTTTGACTAGATATGGCCGATCTCTTTCCAAGTTAGGCAATAAACATCTACGATTGGATTTTCAACGCGTTTAATGCTGCACACCGACAATAAAGATTTATATAAAAGTACTAGGAAATGGCTGGTCACCTAGCAAGAAGAGATGACAATAGATGGGGGAAAAGACTAATGGATTGATGCCCATGGGAGAGTAAACGCAGTAGGAAAAGACCAGACATAAGATGGAGGGACGAGAAAGAAGTCTTTGCCGGTAGGACGTGGCATAAGTTAGCACAATCTAGATCGTCATGGGAGGAGATGAGAAAGGCCTTTTTCCAGCAGTGGACCTATAACGGCTGATGATGATGATGATGATGATGATATATGACTCGTATGTAAATCTCGTTAACACCTTGTTCTCGCATTGAGTTGAAGACTGTGGTATGTTCTACCGAGGCATAGCCATACTCTTCTGAAGCCTGCTTGTTCGCGTGGTTGATTTTCATCTAGAGTGCCTGTTAGTATGCTTGTAAATATTTTTGTGAATAGTTTATATATGTTATGTAATAGTGTAGTAGGTCGGTAGTTGTCGAGGCCACGATTATTTCCTTTCTTTTGGAGTAGGATCACTATTCCTAGACAGAAGTTTTTAAGTACTTTTCTTTCTCATATGCACTTTGTGAATAGCTGTGCTAGTCCTTTTGCGAAAGACCTATCCTGCATATTCTAGAAGGTTTGCCGTTATGACATCCTTGCCCGGAGCCTTTCTGAGTATCATATTTAGTAGTGCAAACACTACTTTGTCTTCCGGTATGCCTGGGTTATCACTAGCATCTATCGGTTTATCAGTTTGTGGTACTTCTATATTTTGAGCATACCTATTTTCATAGTATTCTTCAGTTATTCTTAACATCTTTTCCCTACTTTTGATAATTTTTCCCTTTCTGTCCTTTAGTGCAAGCATATGTTGCTTGCCGGCATGATCTGTGGTTCGGGCGTGTTTTACACTCTTCTCCTCTTTGATAGTCTCCACTATTCTGTTTTACTTTCCTTTTTCTTATCATTCTTTTGTTTATTAATTTGTTAAGTTCTGCTCTTTTGGTTTCGTCTTATTTAGTTTTTATCTTCATATTTCTCCTCTTTGTGATTAGTTTTAATATTGCTTTTGAGTAATTCCCCCGTGTTATTGTTTACATTTGTATTGCCAACCATCTCTGTTTCTTCCTTAATTATATTAATCAGGCTATTAATCCTTTCCTCGACGTTACTTTTGCTATTCCATAAGTCCTGAAATATGTTCTCTATCGCTATTCGAAAATTGGTAATGTTCTCTATCTCTAACCTATTAGGGCATTTTCATTCTTAAGAATCATTTTGTTCTTTTCAGTTTTAAAGTTAAATTTAGTTCTGCATGCTACAATTGTATGATTGCTTCCTATATCCACTTTGTTTATAACAGTAACGTATTTAATGTTATTGAGCTAGGTAGTTATTTTGAAATCAATTTCATTTTTGGTTATATCATTTGGGCTTCTCTAAATCTATTGACGACCTTCTCGTTTTTGAAAGAATATATTACTTATCTTTAAGCTGTATCTCTCTGAGAAATTGACTAGCATATCACCTCTCTCGTTTCTCTGGCCTATTCGATATTTTCCTACACTAGATTCCCCAACCTTTCCTTTACCTACCTTAGCTTCAAAGTCTCCCATGAGTATTATGTAGTTTGTATTCTCCAGATCCATTATCTTACTGATGTTGTCATAAAACCCTTCAATCTCTTGGTCAGAAGTTGGCGCGTAAACCTGGATTAACTGATGTATCTTTTGCTTAGTCTAACTACTATCCAAGCTATTCTGTCTGATATGCTGGCAAACCTATAATGTTGCATGCAATCTTGTTATTGACTAGAAACCCTACGCCACTGAACTTGTTATCATTTCGCCCCTTATAATAGAATTGTTGATTATTTACCTTCAGCTATACGAGGCTTTCTCCTCTTTTTGTGGGTTTCACTAATACCTACGATGCCCCAACTGATGATGCCCAATTTCATCATCAGTTGATCTAGTCTGTGATCTTCAGCAATGCCTCGAATATTGTAAGTGTAAACCTTCATTTTGTTTAATTTGTTTAATGTCTTTGTCTTGGTTGGACAGTATCTGCTCGCCCTCGGTGGCACATTGACCGCAGGTAGATAAAGCAAAGCGGTTGAACCTATATGATAACAATACAGTGCTGACTGAAATTATTGGTACGGTGTTAGTTTCCTTAGTTTATGTACAATACATTTTAAAATATTGTAGCTGTTAATATTCCCTGTTAGGCGGAAGCAGTTATAAGTGTTAGGCGGAAGCAGTTATAAGTATTAGGCATATGAATACACAATAATAACTTTCCTGAATTTATATTTAACAACTAACAACTCAATAGAACAAAATGTCATGTCCACGACTAATGGCACGAACAAAGTATAAACAGGAAAACTATAATTGTTCATGTATAAATGATGAATATTGAATAATACATATTAATATATTAATATTGTGGTGACTTCAATCGCGCTGTATTTATTCACGTAATAAAGTATATCATTATTTTGGCAGTAGGAGCTCCGCATATCTGGATAATGATGAGGACATCTGAAACCAAGCTTATTAGGGCGTACGTCAGGCAGTAGATATGATGTCATGTAAGACGATTTACTATCACAAAATGAACTGTTCGAAACGTCATTCTAAAGTTCAAGAGAGAGAAGACTGTTGCAAATAAAACTGGACGTGTCAGGAAGAGGAAACTGTCGGTCAGATCAGAAAGTAAGCTTCTAAGAATTGTGGAAAATAACTCACATATTACAACTAAGGACCTCAGAAATATTCTCGCTGGCCCACGAGTATGCCGACCTCATAAGACCCATTTTCTAAAGGCTAGTCATGTGAAAGCTCGTCTAACATTTGCCAATGAACATATTAATAAGCCTGTCTCATTCTGGGAGAATAATCTATGGTCAGATGAAACAAAACTAGAACTTTTGGGGCATAATGACAAAATATTTGTTTTGAGACGTCAAGGTGAGGCTTTCAATCTAAAGAACATTGTCCCTATAACAAAACATGGAGGAGGAAGTATCATGCTTTAGGGCGTTTCTCTGCAAAAGCAACAGGAAGCTTACTAAAAGTTAATAGTATTATGAAAAAAGAGGATCCTTTTGAAATATTGGATGTCAAATTGAAAGTGTCTGTTAGAAATCTGAAACTGAAGCGTGGTTGGAGCTTTATGCATGACACTGATCCGAACCACGTTTCTAAATTAGTCCAGAAATATCTTCAGGATAAAAAATAAAGGTTTTATCTTAGCCTTCACATATTCCTGACCTGAATGCAATTGAAAACTTACGGAATGAATTGCAAAAACATGTAAGAGCAAGAAAACCAACACACCTGCAACAACTTGAAGATTACGCACATGGAGAGTGGCAAATATCCCTGCAGATGCTTGTTCTAATCTAGTAACAGTCGAAAAAGATTATTAATTTTCTCGTGCAATTAATGTTGGACATACAACTATTGTTTCTTTTGCTTACAAATATTTAAAGTTAAATATTTGAAATTTATGTTTATATATTCACTAACCTCATACCTATAGCTACATCTGTCCTGCAGGACATTATTACTACTCAATTATTTTGGTAAATATCTATACTAATATTTGAGCACTTTGTTTGCTTGTTTGTTTATTTGTTTGCTTGTTTGTTTATTTGTTTGCTTGTTTATTTGTTTTCCGTGTCTCTTCTCCACAACAACTACAGGCCCTATTCTACATGTAGACTGATAAGAGGTTGACTTTCCACATCGGCCATGTGCGGTTGACTTCATATGTCACTCGAGGTCACCAGAGGTCATTTCTGGTTGTTGGCCACCACTTTTCCAATTTTGGGGAATTTGTAAATTCTGACCATTACTAGCCATTTTTCTAAGTTGTTGGCCAGAAATTTGCACTTAGGATGCAGGAATCTGATGTAAGGGTTCATCACCAAATTTATTTTTAATCAGAGATGTATCCCGGAGGTTACTGAAATATTTTCTAGTCATCTAAATCAATTTATAGCATAATATTGAGTTTATTATGAAATACAAACCTGTTGTGACCTCAGTAATGGTCGAGCAGATAAGGTTAAATTCAATTGGGTAGGTGGTAAATGTCGACCATTCGTTTACGCAGAATCGTCCCTGAGATCAGTTTTGGATTGTCGAACTAAGGGACGCCTAAGATGCCCTGTCGAACTAAGGGACGACATCATTTGTTCTTTTTTGTGTATCAGAATATTTCTTCCGTTACAGCTACCTTTACATGTGTAAATAGTGCGAATGGTTGTCTGTTTTTCTTTTATTGGTTGTCTTGTGTAAGAAGAAATATATCAAAGAACATATTTTTCCTGTTGGCTTATATTTTCAGTTATTTCCCCCACCGAGTAACGCCGGGTATCGCTGCTAGTATACAATAAATTAAGAAAAATATGACCGTGCCAATAATTTCAGTCACAACGGCACACCTCAAAAACTCGGGGGTACCTGATCACAAAACCCAAGAACATCGACATGACTGACAAATCCCTAGCCAGCCTGGACATCAAATCACTGTACACCAACGTACCAGTGAAAAAATGTCAAGACAAACTACACACTCTCCTAAAAATATCCAAAGCCACCCTTCCCCTCTCCATAGACAAACTCATCAAAATGTGCACACTCTGCAGGGATCTATGCTATTTTGAATTCAACAACGTATTCTACAAGCAAAGATCCGGCTTACCTTACTTGCATGAGGCACATATATAAAACAAAATCAAAGAAAATCCAGATTTAGATTAGGATGATTCATTTTCTTTGTTCAGGTATAAAGTGATTCACGAAATTTATTGATGCAAACGTTTTCGTCACTTTAGGTTTAAAGGTGTAGAAGACCTTTCTTGAAATATTTCGTTGAAGCATTCATATAAACGGCCCGAGATGATAGCAGGAAAACAAAACAAAACACTTGAAGTTCAAGTGATCTGAACTTGTTGTACCGTACATATATCTTGGAAATCGTTATCAGAACAAGATGATGCAATTTTTTTCAATTTAAGGATTTTACGTTAAAATGTTACACTGTACAACGTTATCGGATCCAGGAAGCAATAGGGGCGGGGGCAACTTTTCAGAAAGGACCTTTGACACTAAATAGTCTAGGTGAAAATATGTTCTTCTTCCGACCGTGAGAATCATTTTGGCATTTTGGTGTTTACTTAATTACCAACTTCGTTTCCTTATTAGAGATACTAAATGACCAACCATTTTACGACATATATTTTTGTTGTGAGGTTGCTAAATCTGTCTTTGAAAATCGCTAAAATTGGCTAAAGTTTTTACATTTCTTACTAAGATTTATTGCTAAAAATGTGTTATATACTCATTTAAAGTCCAGTAATCAAATAAAATAACTGAGAGGAAATGAATTTGACGAAACACATGTTTGCTACGCTAGGGATTTGAGTAATATATATATTTTTTTAAATTTCCAACGATGTATCTTGCAGTGTATCTTGCATGGGAAGTTGCAGCCAAAATCGCGAAGATAGGTATGTAGTATTCTTGAAAAATGCTACACACCTATCTTGACAATTTTCGCTTTGACTTCCCACGTACAAAAAATATGTCCCGAAAGATAAATAGTTGCAAGGCTGATAACATGTTTTTGGTGTATCATTGACATTTTGGTTTATTATATATGTATATTCTCCCCTAATCATTCCTACACTCTTATTAAACTACCTAATGATATTATTTCCCGTCCTATCCGCTTATTAAACTACCTAACTCCATTTTCTCCCCTCTCTTTTACTAACCTCTTATAAACTACCCACCCTCTTTCCTCCATTTTCCCTTCCTACCGTGTATGTCACACTTATAGTATCAGGAGCAGCCATCAGCCGAGCCTCTTGTTATACACATACTAACCGTTACGAAGTTACGCGTCATGCACATAAACATAACACACAATAAAAAACAATCCAGATTTAAATTAGGATGATTCATTTTCTTTTTCAGGTATAAAGTGATTCACGAAATTCATTGATTCAAACGTTTTCGTCGCTTTAGGTTAAAAGGTGTGGAAGACCTTTCATGAAATATTTCATTGAAGCATTCATATAAACGGTCCCAGATGATAGCAGGAAAACAAAACAAAACACTTGAAGTTCAAGTGGTCTGAACTTGTTGTACCGTGCATATATCTTGGAAATCGTTATCAGAACAAGATGATGCAATTTAAGGCTTTTACGTTAAAATGTTACACTGTAAAACGTTATCGGATCCAGGGGCACCGGAAGCAATTTGGGGCAAGGGGAATCAGCTTTTCAGAAATGGCATTTCACGACATATATTTTTGTTGTGAGGTTGCTAAAACTGTCTTTGAAAATCGGTAAAATCGGCTAAAGTTTTTCATTTCCAGCTAAACTTTATTATTAAAAATGTGTGATATAATCATTTAAAGTCCAGTAATCAAATAAAATAAGAGGAAATGAATTCGGCGAAACACATGTTTGCTACTCTACATATTTAAGAAATACAGTTTTTGTTCTTTTTAAATTTCCAACGATGCATCTTGCAATGTATCTTGCATGGGAAGTTGCAGCCAAAATCGCGAAGATAGATATGTAGCATTCTTGAAAAATACTACGCTCCTATCTTCACAGTTTTCGCTGTAACTTCCCACGTACAAGAGATATGTCTCGAAAGATACATCGTTGCAAAGCTGATAACATCTTCTTGGTCTATCATTATATTACGTTGTTCATAGGCATCTCTAGAATAGTTTCGTGAAGACGTTGGCGTTACAGTTGTGAGGTTGCAAAAGATTGTATATTTAGTATCTTCAAGAACAGGCATCTTCCTATTATTTTCGCTTATCAAGCTAGATAAGCTTGATTAGCGAAAATAATGGGTGCTCTCATCATTTAGTTTATTCTCCTCCCACCCACCACACAGCCACCGGGGCTGGGTGAACTTGGGTACCTGAAAGCTGATCTTCTAACCATACTTATATATATATATATAGCATTTTTCAG
>VCCN01000407.1:3570260-3588398 GCA_006491835.1 Architeuthis dux
TATATATCCCGGCGTTGATATACGATAATTGTAAGTGGAAGCCTGTACATGGCTAACACGCTTAGAGTTATCAGATTAGGTAAATGATTACAATGCTAAAGTATATATTTAATTTTGATACCAGGTCTAAGGTAAATGGGAATATTATGCTTTTGATTTGCATTTGTTTTTATCGTTATGATTTACTTTTCTGTTTTCTCATTCATCCAAGTTCTTATATTATATTTCTTTATGCGCTTACTGAAGTGTCGGTTACCGCATTATTAGCTTCTAATACCCGACAGTACGCAGCATGTCTAATGATCCTTTAAATAGCGCGTAGGCATAAGCACTGGTTCCTAAATACAGTGCGGACTACCTGTGTCACTACAGACAGCTCTTAAGCAGTTGAGAGATCTCACAGGAATTAGATTAACAGACGGTCAAGGTTGACACTTGCTAACCGACTTCCCCGAAACAAAATCAGGTTATCTGGAATTGGTCCCTCCAGCAAAGTTTATTATCGCGATATAAATTGTCTCTCAGTACATATACGATGTTTAACTTTAAAACTGAAAGGAATGAAATGATTATGTATATTAATAAGATAGAGATAGAGAACATTAGCAACTTCAGAGTAGCGATAGAGAACAGCTTTCAGGCCTTGTGGAATAACGACAGTGACATAGAGGAAAAGAGTAACAGTCTGACAAATATAATTAAGGAAGCAGCAGAAATAGTAGGCAATACAAACGTAAATAATAACACAGGGAGATAATCTAAAGCAACATTAACCCTAATCTAACAGAAGGGAAATATGAAGACTAAAGAGGACGAAAACAAAAAACAGAACTTAACAAACTAATAAATAAACGAACGAAAAGAGAAAAAATAAAAGTGAATAGTAGAGGTTATCAGAAAAGGGAAAAGTTTAAAACACGCCAGATCCGCAGACCATACCGGCAAGCAACATATGCTTGCACTTAAGGATGAAAGTAGCAGAATTATCAAGAATAGAGACAAATTGACAAAAGTAACTGAAGAATACTACAAAACTGTGTACGCTTCAAAAATAAAAATAAATTAGCAATATCCCAGACATAACAGTAGAAATAATATTAGGAATAGTAATCCTACTCCACAAGAGAGGAGATAAGCACGACCTTGGCAACTACCGCCCTATTACACTATTACCTAACATATATAAACTATTCACAAAAAATACTCACAAACAGATCAACCACACGAGCAGGCAGGCTTCAGAAGTGGCTACTCAACAATAGATCATCTACATGATCAAGACGTCCTTAGAATACAACAAACCACTCTGTTTGGCCTGTGTAGATTATGAGAAAGCATTTGTCTCGGTAGAACACACGACAGTCTTCATCTCAATGCGAGAACAAGGCATTAACGAGAATTACATAGCAATTATCCAAAACATATACGAGATCGGCACTGCAATAATAAGACTACATAAAGATACAAACAAGATAAAGATAGCGAAAGGCGTAAGACAAGGGGATACAATATCACTTAAACTATTTACAGCGAGCCTTGAAAGCATGTTTCAAAAACTGACTGCCAAGATTCGTCAATGACATATCCATGACATGTTAGCTGATCTAAATAGGGAAAGCAAACAATTAGGCTTAAAGATGAACAGAACAAAGACAGAAATAATGTTCAACGACCCCAAAAGGTCATAAAGATAGAAGGAGAGGCCCTAGAAGAGGTTGATGAATACATCTACCTAAGACAGGTAATACAGCTAGAGAAAGATCATGACTGCGAAATAAAACGACGCATAACGATAGGTTTGAACGCATTTGGTACGAATAGAGACATTCTGAAGAGCACCTTGCCAATGTGCTTAAAACGTAAATTATACAACGGTTGCATAATACCAGCCATGACTGAAGCTGAAAACCAACTTAGAATAACACGAAAAGATAAAAAAAGATCAACATGGTTCAGAGAGAAAGGCCAGAGTGAAAGATATTATACAAATAATTAAGCAACAACAATGGAGATGGGCTGGTCACCTAGCAAGAAGAAATGACAACAGATTGGTGCCAGTAAACGCAGTAGGAAAGGACCATACACAATATGGAGGGACGAGATAGAAAGGTTTGCCGGTAAGACGTGGCAGAGGTTAGCACAAGATAGGTCGTCATGGAAAGAGATGGGAAAGACCTTTGTCCGGCAGTGGACTTATAACGGCTGCTGATGATGATGATAAATATGTACAACGATAAATAGGGTGCCTGTCGTAGGGTCATTATTAGCTTCCACATACTGTAGCTCTGAGATCGATTAAGCTAAACC
Source organism: Architeuthis dux (assembly GCA_006491835.1). Taxonomy (NCBI): domain Eukaryota; kingdom Metazoa; phylum Mollusca; class Cephalopoda; order Oegopsida; family Architeuthidae; genus Architeuthis; species Architeuthis dux. Next base: position 3,572,568 of record VCCN01000407.1, read on the forward strand.
TAGTAAATCTATGCACGCATCGATACATACTCATGTGCATGGTGGGGGAATTGGCGTCCTTCATTTTGTTTTATGCGTTGCCGACGCTCGGTGTTAAGTATGTGCTTGGAGTAAGATGAGAAGACGTTATATTACATAAAATAATTCCAGTAGAATCAGGATTTCGTACTGAAAAAAGACCCCAGGGTAATAATATTATTCAGTTACCTTATCGTTCAATATGAGATTGAATTTTGAGACATTAATTGTGGCGAATTACTCAAGCTTTGTTAGACTATATAAATGACCGCTCCTCAATCTGTATTAGTCTATATAAACGAATTATCTATCAAGATGAACCGGAGGTAGTCGATTACTGTCTTAATAGCCTATGGGATTTCTTAAGTAATACTTTTTACTGCACTACATGTCCTAAATGGTTAAACATTCAGCTTCTTCTTTTGTTTTGTTGAATTATTGCACGTGAACATTGCAGAGCTGGCTTCCTTATTCTATTACTAGATTTTTACCGTAAAAAATTCATGGATATATTTGATTACTACTGCAATGTGCACGTTCTCAAACAGGATATCTCAAAGGTTCGCAATGAATTCCAATGATATTTCGTGGAAAGATAAGGCACGTATTAAGGAAGATGTGATTACATTTTTGGGCGGATCTGGGAATTTCGTTTTTGATTGAGAGATAATCTTCCGTTTTTTCATACATTTCCATATTCACTTCTGTCTTTCGACGCGATATCTCCAAAAGTTCTCAATGAGTTTCATTGCAATTTTGTAATTGGAAAGGTGGGCCACTGGGTAAGGAGGAAGTGACCGGATTTTGGGGTGGATCCAGGAATCTGATTTTGATTGAGATATATTTCTGCTTTTTTTTTCATACATTTCTGTAACCGCTCCTGTCTGTCGCCACGAAATCTCCAAACGTCTTCAATGAAATTTCCTGGAAGGGTAAGCCACATTTTAAAAAGAAATGATTACATTTTGGAGTGTATCCAGTGATCTGTTTTTGATTAAGAGATATGTTTGCGTGTTGTTTCGTACATATCTGTATTCGCACCTGTCTGTCCACACGATATCTACAAATGTTTTCACTGATTTTAAATTTGAATTTCAGAATGGCCGCCCTTGAAGTTCAGAGAAAAACTGGCAACACTTTCTTTATTAATCTGGATGGGTTTTAGATATGATTGAACCAGGTTGCCAAGATTCTACCAAAAAAGAAACGATTACTTCCACTTCCCTATAGACCTGTCCGTGGAAATTGTACGTTTCTTGCATTGTTTTTTTTTATACTGCCTTTGTTATTTTTTTAGGGGGGTCCACACACACACACGCACACAAATACACGCCATTGTACTTGTTGATTCCTGATTTGTTGGGTTTTCTTAGCCCAGGCCACAGCGGACATGAATGACAACTATGTCTCGGAGATTTTACGTTGCAATTTCGACAGTGATCGGAAATAAACGAAACCGGCCTGAGTAAAAAACAAGATGAAAAAATAATATGAAACGAAATTGTAGTAATGAAAATTAATAATGATGGTTTATACTACTTATTTTAATGAAAGAAATAATAAAAGGTATTACTGTATTAATACTGGCACTTCCAGTTTGCAAACAAACACAGCGATTGGTAGAGAAGGTATGTCTAAGGATTTGATTTGAATTACTGCTCGCTAGTCAGTTTCGATAGCTTAATGGGCAGAGCAGCAGGGAGTAAACCTGGTCTCCCATGAGGGATGGGAGTCCCTGCCTCACCTGAAGCTTATTCTTTATTTCTAATCAACGCCGTTCACTCACTGCCGATGGAAGGCGGCATGGGGAAAAGTTGCGATGAAAATCAACTGAGAAATTAAGGTGAAGGTAAAGAGCTGTCATCGAAATTAGTAATGATTTATAATAATTCATCTAGTAAAGTAAATAATACAGAGAATTGGTAAAATAGATCTTTTGAATTTGTAACAGAGATGACCAATGCTCACATTCGTACTAATGCGAAACATTTTGTTCAAATCGTCTCTACAGAATCAAGAAGAATCGACAACTACTCAGCCAATAATATTTAAGAATACTGGTCTGTTCTACAAGAAAATGTCCAAATATTTTCCCTCATAGTAACTTGTCTTCTTTACCATAGAATGAGAAGACTAAGATTGATACGCCTACTATATAATAAGTATATTCATGTAGAAAAACAAGCACAGAGTTAGACATGTGTATGAGTAAAGGCATATACATCTGTTTGCTCTGGAAAGGGGGACTTTCCATTTATTAACTTTCAGAAATAGCCTATATTTTGCATTGCAAGTTTATGTTTCGATCCATGAGACGAAAGAAAATAGGAATTGATACATGGTTAATAATCTGAGGTTTCTTTCCAGTTCAACACAACAGCAGTATATGGGATCTTTAAAAAACACGGATGATAAACTGTAAATACATGTGTGATAGTCGCCGAAGACTGACGAGATGAAAGCAAACAGATATTAATGACCAGAATGAGGATGTATATACTCAACATGAACTTACCAATAAAAGTATTTCATCACTTCCTGCAAACCCTCATAAGGGATATATTATCCGGTTTCGTTACGATTCTTAAGTAGCTATGCAATTGTAATTATGCACGTTAAATGAATCGTGGATTTTTATTATTTTGATATACACTTTTCCCACTATGGGAGGTGTTAGTAGAAAGAATAGAAAGATTCACGATTCAAGGGTATTGCGAAGTGAACGAGAGCAGCCACGTTCAGCGTTTAAATGCCGCACGCTGATCCACTAATACCCTTGGGAAAAGCATGAATCATCCTATTCTCTCTACTACCCACCCCCTTAAGTATGGGTAACAGAACACGGCGGACTGGGCTCTCTAGCCTTGGTTGACAACCAGTCTAGGAGAATGACAACTCCCGATTCAAAACCAGGATTGGAATCCACCCTTCCGCCCATCTATGGGTAAAGATAGACGGGCTTAAAATCTGTAAAGAAACCTACCAGCTAAAGATGATCGGCGTGCAAGCTAAAGGGCTGGTCGGGTCCAAGATATTATATGTAGAAAGAAATAGGCACAAACTAAATCTAATTTTAAAGCTAGAAAATTATACGAAGTGTATTTAAGAAGAGGTCTTCTCTGGTGATATTCCATTAGCTTTTTCTGAAAGCAGCGGAACCGTGTATTTTGATTAAAGAAATATACAGAAAGCACAAGGCAAAAACAATTGTATATCTTATGAAAAGATAAGATATATCAATATCCCACCGCGATAATAAACTGAACGCTAGATTGCCCTGTGTAAGTACTTTTAAAACACATATGTTGGGCCTCAGTCTTTAATGCAAGAATCTGATAATGCTTTGAACAGAATAAAAAAGTACCTTCTTACAGGGGGAAGTTCCATGTTGTGCAAAGAAAAGTGGTCAGAAACGAGGATAAGTAGCTTTAAGTTACCTAAATAAAGAGATCAAATGAAATTACGATTGTATTGCAAGCTCAGCACTGTGCGATTTAAACCGAAGACTCTAGCACCATCATTAAGTAAACAATATATGTGCGAACCAAAAGAGCTTTTGGTGTGACTAGGTGCAGGGTTTATTTTTTAAACCAAGTCCAAAAGGATCGGAACAAAACAATAGAAGAAAAGGCTGTCAAAGACGTGACTGTGGACAGGGCCTTGAAAAAAGTAAACTGAACTGAATTCAGTCCAGACCTCACAGGAGAGAATCATAATTCATAGAATATGACAGTATTTGGCATGAATATTAGCGCATTTAAAACTATTCTATCTTGAGAGGGTTAACACAAATTGGTATCTAAAAAGAATAGAAACGATACAAACAACGGTACCGTTAACATTCGTGGGGATATGAAGTGATAATCTTGCAGAAAAAGTATCGAGTATCAGTTTGTGCTAAATAATTCCCAGATATATCGTTAAACTTGCGAAAACATTCCCAATACTATGCACACTCTAAAATTGATACTCACAGTATCTTTGTAAAGTCAAAACCTGGAAGAGGAGGACGCATCTGAGCAGATGATTGTGTTAACTCGACAATGAAAGGACTAATAGACAAAACAACGATCACTGCTGGAGACCGAAACACTACTGGCAAAAAGATGGAAAACGAGGAATCAGAGGAAAACCCACCCAATATTAGAAGTTAAACATGGAAAGAAAATAACTCTACACAGAATTCAAGCGACAAATAAAACAGGTAAAGAATATAGAAACCAAAAACAAGACCATTATAAGTATTATGTAATAGTGAAAGCTATTAACAACTAGAAACTTTCTATATATAACCAATGTTGAGAAAGAGACAAGACATTAACTCACATTCAAATCTTATTGCATTTCTTTTCCCTTTCGGTGTACATTCTTCAGTGTCAAAGATTTGACTCTAGGAGTATAAATTAAAACCACTAATCCTGCAGTTCTATGTTTTGACTATTACGCCACATAATCAGAATGGCATATGAGGGTGCTTTGTCGGTTATATCCTTATCAGACGATATAATAATGCTACGTTACTATGGGTGAGTGTATTTGAAAATACATGTAATTGTCTCATGTTCTAGTTGTGAGACAATATTGAATAAATGGGTGATTCTACCACGGACTAAATGAGTCAGCCATTGAACCGGGTTATCAACAGTTCGTTCATTGACACCGATATCAATCTTACTACCAATATGCCTACCGAGCAGCGTCCATTGGTGCGGTTGCGTGCATGTCAACTTGTATTGACTTTAGGATTTATATTGAAACTGTCACACGTTCCCCGGGTGACAAACTGCGTGCGCCAGCTGATCGGAAGGACTTATACTATATGATGACAGAAAGGATTTCCTTCCAGCGTCAGTCAGCGCGCATGACTCAAATCCGGACATTGACCGAGCAAGCAACCTCAGCTGATCAGGAAAACAATTAAATGAACGATGATTTGATGAGGCAAGGGAAGAAAGCGATGCTTTGGGTGATCATAAAAAAGAACATATTAACGATTATAGCCTCACATCCGCCGTCGACTCAATACACGCTGACACACAACCTGCTGCCGTCGTACGATATTTCAAATGTTAATTGGGAATTACAAAAAAAGATGAGATGGTAGCGAACCACCAAGTCAGTTACCAGCACGTCCTCCACACCACCTTCAGTTTTCATTTATTTTAAGATGTTCTTTACTTTAAATTGTTTGATAATCCTAATTGACAATTAAATGTCATTGAACTCCGGGTTCGTTTTGGTACCATGTTAAGTATTTTGTTTTCTTTTCAAGGAATCTCAGAGGGCAAGGATAGTTATTTGACAGTAACCACTTCTTCTACTAAAAGCAACATGGGGTAGTGAGAACTGGGTTACTTGTACAAGTAGCAGGAACGAGGCAATGACTTGATTACACCTTTCTCTGTCTGGAATCGTGGCATGCTAATATGGTATGGGAGCAAAGACAGAGTTATATGCATGCCTTTCTTAAGGGTAAATGTGCGAAGAAAAGATATGCAGCCCCAGTCGGTATTCGAACTCACAAAACCGGCTCCACTTTTTACACCAGTAAACATTACACTCCGTCACAACTTTTAATTGTATTTAATTCCAAGTCAATTCATACAGATACTTACAACACTGTTATAACATATGCTGATTACACTGTGCAACCGTTTTTAAAAAACGTTTTTGCTCCTGGGTAATAAGTTTTATTTTTCGAGTGATTATGTCTATAAAGTATAGAAAATGACTATTATTCCATTCAAACTTTGCTTTTCTGTCGGCAATATTTGAGCTTTTTTTATCGCTGCCCTCTGCTTTTACTACAAATCCACCACTTACGTTTAGCTTTAGTCATTCTTTGCACTAACAATATGTCTGGTTGTAGGCAGACATTTATTTGCTTATTAGGCATTTAGTCCTGCAGTTTTGAACTTATATTTCGTATGAGCAAGTCTCGGAGATCAATCTGTCTGTTGCACATTGAACATTCAGGAGGGAAGGGGTTTTCAGTGGCTAGGAGACACGGCAAACTTCATTTATATATTAGGGATGTATGTTTTTTTGTAATAAAGTTGACACACAACTATTAGAGTTGGGATTACAATAACTGAGTTTATATCTCATTAGTTTGAGTATAGAAGCAATTGAATATATCAGGTGTAAAATCTATTTTGAATTCCGTAGAAGAAGACTTGTCAATTATCATTAATGTTTGACTAGTAATACAGTATCGCCCATAAATAAGTACAAAATCTACAGCATTGAAACTCTGGTTCCAAACATATTTTTTCATAGTAGTGTACTCATCTTTGGTGGCAACATATTCATATATTTGGCAACAGAGTGTCATTGCTGTAGAGTTTGGTTATAACTAATACCTGATAATTTCTGTTTTGATTGTGTAATGTTCCACTATATTTGGTTTAGAAGAAAATTAAATTTCTATAAAATGTAGGTGTCCTTATTTGGGCGATACTGTATATCTGTTACTTTTTATCGCAAATCTCATTCTATGATCAGACATTCTTTAATTATGATGCTTTTTATTGAAATTCTTAGACCGTCATTCTACAATCGTTGGTAAGTAAATAACATTGGGACTTATTCTTTATTTCTGATCCGTGCTGTTTACTGTTACTGTTTACGTGGAATGACCATCTGAGAATGATGATGAAACGCAACAGAAACTAGAAAGCGCATACCTCTGCCGATGTCATTCTCATGGGAGGTAATTGTGATCCCCCCCCCCCCAAAAAAAAAAGAAAAAACGATACCTTCCGTTGACCATTGCCCACCATTCTACAACATTTAATTTAAATTCATTGAGAAGTGTTGGGGATTTTCTGACTATTCTTTTCCGATCTCGCCCAGCGCCATATTTGTTATTGTTTTTAAACTAGTTATATCAGTCGCAACAATAGTATCTTTGTTTATTAGATGAATCATTTTCAAACATTATTATAATTATTTTACTGGCATTGTGTCTTCAGTCGCCTTTTATTGCAACTTAACGCGATAGTCGAACTCACGTCCGTTTTGCCTCGAGGAAGCCTGGATAATTGTACCAGCTGCTCTTACCGACTGAGCTACGAGAACTATACGGTTGGCAAGAGTTCAAAATTAATCTTTAAACATACACACTTCATGAAGAAAGCAAGCAAGTCGGTCTGCACATACATTTAGTAAAATTAATGCCACGTGCAACAGACATGTTGAGGACAAAGACAAACTCGAAAACGCAAAGCTGAATAAAGCAGACCATTACATCTACCTAGGACAACGAATCTCCATGAAATCCTTCAAAGAAGAAAGAAACAAGCGAATAATCACTCTAGGTTGGCAAGCCTTCGGCTGTGCAAGCTCAACATTCAAGAACAAGATAATCCCATTAGTTTTAAAAAGAAGTGTCCATAACCAATCCTCCCGTTAGTCACCTAACCTAATGGAGCTGAAACATGGAACCTAATCAAAAGAGTGGCCTTCACACTGAGAACCAAGCAACGTACACAATAGAGAATCATGATTAACATCACATGGGTAGATCACAAGACATCACATTATATTAGAAAACAAACAGGGGTCAGGGATATCATAGCGAGAGCGTGGCCGGCAAGAAATGAGATGGTGTGATTAACTAGGCGAGTCCAAAAAGTATTGGTTCCGCGACGCCCATGATCGAAAGGTCTGGTATTATATATTATTATATCATAGATCAATTTTGAATTCATTTTAAATAAAAATGTTTTGGACCGACTGATTTTGATAACAATAACCGTTTGATAACATTATCCGTGATTATAATAAAGAGCAGCATCTGTAATAGGGTACTGTTGGAAAGCAAAAATGTGTCACTGTCAACATTGGTGGATAGTGGTAACGGTTCCATGCAAGAACAACTCAAGAAACATCTGAACATAGATCTTCGAGAAGAGAAATACTCTTTGTTCATCAAAATACAACTTAGCAAAGAATGAATCGCGATATGAGATTCATATTATTTGTCCTTTTTCATACTGCGTCCATAGAATCCATATTGTTGACATAAATATCTCCACATCACATGTCTGGGAAAAGAGTAACAGCAAGCCTCCTCAAATCTCTGCTACTTTGTGTAGTATTCTCTCTGATACAAGCACCGGCGTAGCCTGGGCAATCTTTTCTTCCTTGGATATCCAATCCAAACAATCTCACCTCTAGAGATTGGGCACATTTACGAGTACGCCAGCTATTATGGGAACTGTATTAGCCTTCATGTTCAACAGCTTCTTTAGTTCTCGTATGATTTCCAGATATACTTCGTTTTTTTTAAAAGTTATTCTATATTCACCCTGTGATCTGCTGACACAGCAACGTCTATGATCTAGCATAATTTATTTTTCTTATTCGTAATAACGAGATCCGGTGTTTTTGCTTAATTGTTACTATTTATTTTCTTTTGTTTTGGCTTATACCAGTTTGTCTACAGTTGGAAACCAGGTCGTTTGCACAATTCCCAACGTATCACTATCCATGTTGCTATTTTTATTCGTTGTGTTTTCACACCAGTAGTGACCTGTGGCATTCAGTGGAGATCAAGTGATAGCAAGTCTCCTCATCTTCTGACTTTCGTAGCGCTGTCGTCTGGATGGCCTCGATTCAACTTCGGATTTGCGGTTTTCCCAGCCTCTTTGCTAGGCTCTTCGGGACTGCTACCATGGCTCCGACAGGACTGGAACCACTGTCACCTTCATGTTACATAGATATTTTAGTTCTCTGGCAAGGTAAGGATACATCTAGCTCTTCGTTTTCTTTTAGTTTTGCCCTCTATTCATCCTGAATAACGAAATCAGCTACCTTACATGTTCTTTTGTTTTTGTTCGCACAACTAGATTGGGTGATCCGTTTTTAAATCCCAGAGGATATTAGCATGTGCATTCTCTAGGACAGATTCTGGTCTGCGCATATGCCATTGGCTTGTGTGGTCAAAATGTGATCGTTTGCACAGCTCCCAATAGATTACCATCCTCAACCATGTGGTCCATCTAGTATCCTGGTACTTTCCCAATGTGTCACTTTCTTTCGTCTTCACCCTATGGTTCACTACCATAATCTGGCAGGTCCTTCCTTTCTTTGTTTACGACTCTCAAATCTGGTCCCCTTGCTTGGATGTGCTGGTCGGTCTGGATCTCAAAGTCCCAGAGTCTCTTATTCTACAACAGCATCTGATTTGTGCTGTTAGCACTTGTTTACATGGTCGAAGCCTTGTTGTTTGTACAATTCCTTATGTTCCATTGTCTCTAGTCGCTCATGCCTGTTTTTGTATTTCTTTTGCTGCACTTGTTTACGATATGGTTCACCAGTTTACCAGCTCCTCTTTGATGCAATTCGTTCCGATGCATATGTTCTGGTACAATTATAAGTTTCACAGGTGTCTTCTGATTAACATATCCGTGACTATTCGTCTGTGAGCGTTTCTATCTGCCAAATAAATTATCCGTGGAGAGTTAACCTTTTCCCTTTCCTTTCATTGTTGCGTTCCTCACTATTCCTTGTTGTTTTGTTTTTGTTGTTGCCCTTTATCTGTCGCTGCACTGTTTTGAGCAGTTGTCATAGTCAGTTCTCTGCTCTGGTGTGCGTATTTTCCAGACCCCATTTTAACTGTCTGAACAAAGTCCTATTCCTCCTTTTTTCTCTTTAAATTTAGTCTATCGATGTCGCCCCTGGCGTGTAGGGGCCTGTAAAATAATTAATCCCCTGCTGATCTTTTGTCCAGACTAGAAAGGATCCTGTAAATCCCAAAATTGATAATGTCCCCATTTATTTGATGTCTACTGTTTAGTTTTGTTCCTGATATCTTTCCCATTCCCCGGAGATACTTTTCTTTTACTTGTTCTTATATTTCCCCCTGTTTAATGGAATTGCATCCAAGTACTTCAATGTATCTTTGAAGTCAAAGCTCCATTTAATTTTCTATCGAATATTTCATTTCCATCCGATATAACGAGATTTCCTTCGTGCTACAAGCCATGAGGTTTCCTGTATTGAATTTCATATTGATGTCCTCACTTTTTTCCCTTTTTATCATTTAGTTCTTTTTGAACAATTTTACGTACGAGGTGTGTCTGAGAAGTATCCAATCATTTAATATTAATGAACAATTGGCCTAACTAGGGCAATGGCGTCTTAATTTCCTTAAAGGTACTCCTTTGTGACCTCGCAAACATATCCTAGAATCCTTCCACTTAAAGAAAATAAAGTCCTTTGTCGGGATCGCCATCAGCTGCGAGTTCGCGTTCTACTTAATCTTGTCCACTGTATGACATATCCTCCCTTTTACCGGCAGTGTTTGCTTTGGATAAAGCAAAAGAAAAGCAAGTGTATCTACTCGCTAGGTCGTTTTGAAAGCAATGGTCACACAGTAAACAAGATCACTCACTGGCGTCTCAGTGCCGACTGAGTAACCTCACGGGAGAGGATGTGTTAATGCATGTGCAGTAAGGTCTACCGGGTATATTCTGGACAGACCTTGTATACTGAATTATATTTTGATGTATTCACTGTTCGTGTTTTAATCAATGTTTCCATTTTCTTTCTTTTTTTTTTTTGTGATTCACGAAATATTTTAATTTCCATGTACATTATGTGTTGATTTCTTCCGGTCGTGTTTCAAAGTTGTTATCCTCTTTAAGAGTTTTTCGCGATTAGATTCAATGGTAGCATAGAGAGGGCAATAAGCAGTGGTGACAGGGAGCCTTTAATTTATACTTAACTCTGCTAAGAGTTTTTGTTGGTCAAGTGCACTTTCCAGTAGATCGTTAGAGTACATTACTGGGTCCCACATGGCATTCTTCGTGACAATTGGCGTACTTAGCAGTAGCCATCTCCTCTCCACGTAAAGTGTTACTTGCTGTATAGGGTAATATGATACCAGCAGCAAAATGTTAACCCTGGCTTGATCCAATGTGAGAAGTGGATTCATCTCTTTCTTAAGGGCATTAAAGAAAAGTGAGCACAAACTGCCGCACCCGGATTTTGACTGTACTTCTCGGTACTTTTAGCCATTATAACATTTCCACACTTATTCCACAGCATTAACTACTTTTACCACTTTTCCAGTAATCTTTACCAACTTGAGACATGTTCGGAGCCAAGTTGAGGGGATCGTGTTGTAAGCCTTTCTATAATCAATCTATCCAATTGCAATGCTTTTCTTTCGTTTCGATTTAACTTTCTTTCAAATTAATTAGGTCGTTGCATAATACGTTATCTCGTCGTTTTGTTGTGCTTCTACAACCTCTTTGTTCTGTCTTTGGTAATAATCCTCTGCTCTCCAAAGATTGATAGATTACCGCTATGTGTCTGATCAGGATCTTTCACCTTAGGGCTATAGAACGTGATAGGTCTATAATTGATTGCCATGCTACTGTCTCATTCTGGGATATGTTCCATCTGGCGGTCTTGAAGTTGCTAAAGAATGATTCAGTTATTTTTTCAGTCAACCGATTCCGTCCTTTACGCCACTAATCGCCACACCAAGCCGTACCTCCACAACCGAAAAGCACTGCTTTGCGCATGTCCGAGTATATTAATGTGTTTCTATGTTTTACCTTTCTCTACTACAATATATTTGCGAATAAATAATTAGAAGTTACCTAGATATATTTTTTATTCGAGACAATGAAGTGCTTATCTTTAGTTAACATAAGCAAGCAAACATGGCACACGCTCATATATTTATTTGCGTATCTTAACTCAAATGAAGGAGAATTCAAATTCGATTTAAAGTTTGCAAAAATAAGCGGACAGAAATGAACACCCATCTTATGAAATATGTTGCGCTAAATGTAAACCAAAATAATGACCTCAATATAATTTAATTTACTTTGAGACTGAATTGACTGAAATGTTGAAATCGACACTCGTTTGTTTTAAAGACAATTGTGAGTAATTCGGATAACCTAAGGATACTGTGCCTTAACATAGTTCGTTATAGACAGACCGTCGGTCATTTTAAAGAAGGGACACTGAGAAAACAATTGTTATGAAGTAATAAGCTATAGTATTGATAAAGGGCGATATGCAAACTTTAAATAAAATTAAACGGTTGGTTTGGAGCTTCAAATTCAAACATTGACTGAGGCAATTGAGCATCAAATCATATTTTCGTTGAACGAAAATACACAGATATATAATGCCAGACACATGTACACACATACACAACATATGCGTATAGTCTCGTAAAGTTAAGCACGCATAATACAAAACATGACGCAAAAATAAGATAAAGATCCTACGAAATAATATTTACAAGCCACTTATGGATAAGATCCTACCTAACTGAAGACTCTGTGTAATCTCAACCACGGATCATTGTGGAGTGATAAACAAAAGCTACAAAATTAAACATTGCCGATAAATGTTGTTTCAGTTGCTTAAGTATAAGTGACTGAGATAGCTATCTCCGTGGGCACAAGTGTTGTCATACTTAAAATCCTCCTGGCATTTTGAAGTGTTTTCTTATTTTCGTCACCAACGTCGTTTATATCAGGACACTCTTCAGAATCGGCAAAATATATTTGACAAAGATAAAACAAATACTTTTTCATTGAAAAAAAGGAATTCATTTTCTTGCTATGAAGGAGGATACTTGTTGGACTATCAGCGTTCATTCCATTTAAAGATGATTCGTCCATGTTTCACTCGATTAATATTATTGTTCTTTTATTACACATTATATTGAAAATGAATACTGTTACTAGGTGTTTGCTTTTGTAGTTAATAAGGAACATATAACAATGATTAATAAAAATTGTTACATAGATTTTTTATATTCTTTTCGGATTTGTGATGGGGACACAAAGGATTATCGACAAAAGCCCGTAGGTTCTAATGGAACACTGTCAACACGAAATAATCCTTCACTAACTTTCGACCATGTGTTGATCAGAATTGTATAATAACTATTTGTTGTTACAGGTTGAAAATAGAATATTTGATGAAGGAAACGCAATTTTACATACAGTGAACGGTTGAAATGTAGGATTAAAGTTATACGTGTACATATATGTAGACCAACATATGCAAAAGGTATTATTCCGTTCATACATAACTCTTAAATCAATACTTCAAACAGATTGTGCTCCATCCACCAATACAAATATTGTCTCTTCTTTCACTAGTTACCATAAAATCAACGTATCCATTAATGATGGTTTTAGCATGAAAGACTCTGCTCATATCGACCATATGACAATAAATGCTACATAAATCCAAGCTTTTAAAAAAGTTGAAATGTTCAGAGGGAGCCGTTTATTGTGATCACTTAGGAACTAGGACTTCTAGATAACAATAACCGGCAGATAACTTTAGGCAAATCTATAAAAAGTGGATCAATTTACATTCATTGTTATATGTTTACATTCATTGTTATAAATCCATCGTTATGTTATTATATGTATGGTTATGAACAACTTTACAACTAAAAGTGTTAACGGTATTAATACAAATTTAATAATAATTTCCAATTCACTTTAAACAAGGTGTTTGGGGCCGACCGATGGGCTAACATAATTGTTTGATAATAGTATATGTGACTATAATAAACGGTTTCCTCTGTTCTAGTCCGAAACATAACTTAGCTTCAGACATTGATATTATATTCTACTTCCACTGTCAGAGTATTGGGAAAAATAAGACTTGACAAAAGATGAATTGACTAAAGGAAAATGTCATTTGTATATAACCTAATATTGGGTGTTTTATTGTTTAACATTTCCAAAAGTTTAATATCTTTCCAGATGAAATAGATGTTATTCTTCAAATTCTGTTAACATTTCCTTTTCTAGATATTAGCATACAAGATGAGTGACAAAACAATTGAAGATAGTCATATTCGTCATTGTATGCTCTATACATTTCGTCTGGGTAACGATGTCTATCCAAATGCACTAGACGTCGTCTAATGCCAACGTTGGTCTACCGAATTCCGATCAGGAAATGTTGACCTCTCCGATGCCAATCGTTGGTGAAGACCATAGGATCTGGACAACGCCCTGCTGCGCTCAGTTATTGACATTCAATGTGGTCTGCTGTACAGGAGACTCTTCAACAGATAGAGAAGGTCAACAGACAAAGGGTCTGGGCCCTACAGCTGAAAACAGAGCCCAAAGTTCAGCTATCCGCAACATTTTGCTTTGAAAACAGGTAAAAGAACAGTTTCTTCAACAGATTGTTACTGGGTACGATAAATGTGTTCTGTATGTCAAAAGAAAGTAGATGAACCAATGGTTCTTCCCTGGTCAGACACCAGTTTCTACGCAAAATCAGATCTACACCCGAAACAATCTTGCTGTGAGTTTGCTGGAACATTACAGGTATGGTCCACTTTGCGATACTGGAACAAAGTCAAACAGTCTCAGCTAATATCTACTATCAATAATTAGAACGCATGGACCAATCCTTAGCTGACATCCAGCGTTAGTCAATAGAATTCTGTGGCATGATAATGCCAAACCGCATTCAGTAAGAAAGACTCAGCGATTTAGGCTGGGAAATCTTACTAAAGCTTAGCTAAGAAAATGAGTACCCCATGAGCTTACGGAAATTCCCATTGTTTTTGTCTTCTTGCCCGACACGGAGATAGTAATTTGCAATGTAAAATGGGTTCACTATGAAGAATATCGTATCTAGATCCAGAAAAGCCTTCAATATCGCAACGTACATCGAATTTAACCACAGATATTATTTTCTCTGTGCTTGGTGTGAGTCAAAGCGAAGTCTTCATGACACAATGCTGGGATTTGGACGAACTGTTAATGCACAAAGATACAGTCGATATTGACTCGGTTAAACGATGCATTGGAACCGAAGAAAACATTTACTGGATATGGAAGTCGCCCGGTTAGTTTGGTGCGTGGCAAAACACACCCTTACATTGTGAATGCGATATAACGGTCATATAGCTGTGATGGGAAGTTCTTTCATATGTCCATATGCAGCTTTTTACCCAGTTCGGTCACCTTCAGAATATCACTTACTTCGCTCCATGCAACGCACTTTCTCCGATCAACAGTTCCCTCACATTCAAGAGATGAGAAATTCCATAAAGAAGTCATTGAATCAAAAGCTGGTTGTTCTTTCATGATGGAATACACAATTTAGCTGAAAGGTAGCGCTAGTTCCTAAACAGTCATCGAAGAACCTTTGATCAAGGATGCTGTGGATTTATATGAATAGAAGATTTTGTCAAAGCATACTGGAAATATTTTCATCAAACTAATGGTATGCATATTTTTTTTTTTTTTGGGGGGGGGGGAATTAGTAATTCACGCATCATGTTTAAATATCTTAAATACTATATTAAATATACTTTCTTAACAATTTAAAAAAAAAATTTCTCTCAAAAGTGATTGAGTTGAAATCATGCTCCTAATGTTCATAATATTATCTGTACCGGTAACATTCCGGATGTTCATTAATTAGGATCTATAATTGCCGGAATGTGGGGTACAAGTAAGGCGATTTCTGTCTCTCGACGTGCAAAACGCAGAAGTTTTATTTGTTCCCAACAGTATCTGAATATCACACAACTTTACTTGAGTCAGCTAAGTTTAGTATAATGTGGCCATGCCATGAATGTGAGCACTGTAAACTAGGATCGTTGCTAATGTTATTTAATACAGATCTGTTCCCAATGGCAGTCTGTAAAGTAAAAATGATTTTTATTTCTTTGGTAGATATCTAAAATATTTACATGTGCTTATTGCTAAATTGTGATAATCATTAGTTTATTTTTGCATATATGTATCTTTCACAACTAAGAACGAAATTGACTTCATCTTAACCGACAAA
>VCCN01000407.1:3603030-3616235 GCA_006491835.1 Architeuthis dux
AATTATCATATTCTGTTGGATACAAATGTATCCATTCCTTGACCTTGTGGCTTACTGAACTAAGCTAGTTCATATAAAGAGCATTGCTACTGCAGCAACATTGGGTAACCTGAATTTATAGCTTTGTATCAGCTAAGCTTAGTAAATATCAAATACCAACATCCCCCGCTTTTCGAAAGTTTTCTTTACGCCACTTTTTCTCTTTTACGAAAAAGGGTGAAAAGCAAATAGCGTTCAGCTTTGGTTTTGCAGCAATCCGTTTTTTAGGCTACGTCCACCCACTTCCTCTTTCACCTAACTCCCCATGAACCTTTGACCACCTAACCTCCAATGAATCAGCCTACCATACCATCATCACCTTTTTGGGGGTCTGGGAACGCTCAAAGTTTCCCCATATACGTTAATGGTAAGTGCTTCTTCGTGTAACGCCATTTCAGCTTGGAAGGATCTACTTTTTTCATATAATCATTTTGACTAGCGCATGCATGCGCGCGTCCACATTTCGTATTACAGATTTAGGAGAAAAACTCGATATCATCTGTTTACGGTTGATTTCTTTAAATATGTGTTGTATTTATCTCACAAGGCGTTGGTACAATTGAAGTGAATAAACTTAGATTGTAGAGATAAAGATCTGCAAGCCACCTGGTTGGTGGAGTCCTTCAGGAAGACACGGGTTCAACTCAAGGATAAAAGCTTTTTGCAACTACTTGAATCTGTTTAATGCACTATTAGATACCGTCAACGAAAACTGCCACTAAAACTGTCAAAATAGGTTTCTTCAGTTTTTGAGTTGTTCCGGCTGGATGGCTATGTATGTATATATCACACATATAGGCCGCACCTATGGAGCTAGAGGTTTATGTTAAATTGATCCCTTAGTTTGTGTCCGTTTGATTTCTTTGATATTTCAGACTTTTTTAGTGAACACAGCCCAGCAAAAGACGAGAGAAGTAACTTATCCATTGATAACCCCTTTTTCCAAAGTTTTAATTGATCACCCCAAATACGACATGCTGTTGGTCACGTAACGGTTTCTATTGAGTGTTTAACCAGACCTGTTTTATAGTGCTTTAATATTCTAACTGAACTGAATTTACCCTGTTTTAAACTCCATAATCTGACGCCGAGGTTTTTGTTCAAAACCTAACAGTGTAAAAATTAATAGCCTCTTACATTTTTCTGTCCAGTGTGTGTCTGCGTTCAAGACGTATATTACATATAAATTACTTCAAGTAAAAGATTTAGGAAAGGGCGGATAACTTCACCCAAGTCAGTTTTGGGCCATAAAAATTGTAAATGGGAATTTAAACCAATTCAATCGAAAGTGAAAAGGAAAGGAAATAACACCAAAGTGAAATTATGTGTTACATAAACTATTCTTAAATCACAAATGTTTGTGGGAGTCTTCCATTGGAGTCCACTCTTGTGTGCCACATTCAGTGCCCAACGCCCTCAATTCAATGGCTGTTTCAGTTTTTAAAGTAACTACTCCCAACGAATTAATGCACTTATTCTCTTTATCTTATATACACTCTTTCATTTTGTTAGGGTTTGTCTCGTTTTTATATGTCTTCCAACCTGTTCATTTGAACAAACATCTATCTTTATATTTCCTCCACGTGTTTTATAAATCCTTCTTTTTTCCCACTTCACCAGAGATGTGGTTGCTTAGCATCTGCGCAAATGTCATCATAAGGATTACTTCCAGCTACTTCAATATCGAAGTTACGTTATTTATTATTCATGCATATGCAAGGCTTTTCTTTCACCAAGTGTTCATATGTGCACTCTAATTTGTCTTTCGCAGCTTAAGTCAATCTGTCTCTAAGAGCACCTGGTGCTTTTCTATCTACTTATATCTATGTTTAACTGGCTAGGTGCATGTACAGTATCACCCATAAATAAGTACACCACTTGCTAATAGAAAGTTAACTGTCTTCTAAACCAAACATAGCAGGATTTTATTATTTCTAGTGGAACCTTACACAATCAAAACGGATATTATCAGGTATTATTTATGACGAAGCTCAGCAGCATTGAAATCCGTATATTGAAATCAAATATTCACATAACAGAATGAAGCATACCATTATATTTTTAAAATGAAGTATTTTATTTCTCCTATTTATCATCGGCTATTTCATGTGAAACAGACTAATCCTCTTTATAACTAGGAAGCACCTCGAGAGCGCAACCCTTTGCCAACGCCATTGTCAGAGGGCTTAACTGTGCATGGATCCGCACATAAATCAGTATTTTTAGAGGCGAGGAAATCTTTGAAAACCAAATTCATAGCCCTCTAATTTTGTAACCATTCATCTCAAAATGATCAAAACGTTCAGGTGATTATAGAGGATACCCTACCACCTAATATTAAAGGGTCTCCGTTTTGTTACTCTGATCCATGAGTCCTGGGGCTGGCATCATCATGCACCTGTACCTGTAACCAGAATGTAAGATTAGGATTAGAGAGATGATCCCATACATTAGATATGTCATCAGCGCAAGGTGAAAAGTATAGCAGACACACATTTTGTCTTTTTTTCTTTTAGTTTAATTAAACTAAAACAAAATGACAAAGTGTGTGTCTACTATAAGTCTGTTATGTTCCATATCCAAGTTTACAGGAATGTATGAATTGTTTTTTGTAATCTTTTGCAGGCAGCACAACTGATGTGTATGAGAGGAGAAGCGCATGACTCCTGAGAGCAAGATTCGAGATTTCGGAACACAACAGACACCTGAGGGAAGCCGACTTGTGAGCGACATGACGTTTTAATGAAACAAAACAACAAAAGACGAGGCATTACTCCAAACTAACATCTATACCATAATTAAAACATCTCGTCTAAAGAAATGCTAACGTGAACATCCACCGTATCTATCTTGATGAATTTAATTGAATCCTTTTTATATTTTGAATCTTTCAAGAATCCTTGAAAGATTAGCCACTTGCTCTCTATTTTATGAAATATGTGAAATACTACAAGAATTACTTTAAAATGCATCAAAATTACAGATCTCTCAAACCTGCTTATACATACGTGTGTGTGTGCGTATGTGCGTGTGTGAGAGAGAGAGAGAGAGGGAGGGAGAGACAGAGAGAGAGAGTAGACTTGGAACATGTCTTCACATACAAAAGGCTCTACATCTACTGACACACATACAATTAGTTTGTTTAACAACTAATTGCTCTGTTACCCACATATTTGAAGGACTTATATGTTAATTTGGTATCTACTTGGTATTGGCTACTTTGATGTTTCTTTGACATATTATTCAGTGTGTTAATTGTTCATCAACCGAATTTGTCTTAGATCTTGTCATTTCGATGGTTTTCGTTTTCTGTTCTATGCAGTATGTGAAATACTACAAGAAATACTTTAAAATGCATCAAAATGACAACACTCTGAAACCTGCTTATACATACGTGTGTGTGTGTGTGTGTGTGTGTGTGTGTGTGTGTGGTTAAGGGGTTAAACATTTTTCCAAATTAAAAATGGAAATAGAACTAGAATGACATTCGCCATAAGGTTGTCACAATTATATCGTGGCGTTTCCATTGGTCAATTCACCAGAAAACTAACCAATCACGAGAATGAGAGAATTTCGGAATCCGAACATTTAAATAAAGCAGCGTCAAGACAGTGAAATCGATTTATTTGTTCATTCCTTTGATACGTTATGGTATTACAAGGTTGTAAGACTTGTGGGTTAGCAAACCAATCAAAATCGAGGGGGAACTTTTTTTCGTTTCACTTAGAAGGGTAAAAAGAGCGGGATACTGTTTTTTTAAATGTTGGGACTCAAAAGCCAGCACGTTTTTTCCATTTTAGAGGTCAAAAGTGAGGGGCACGTTTCCTTTGAGTGCTAATAGGACCTTAGCGAGATGTGCGATTTACAATGTAGGTATAATGCTAAACTTGATTTCCAACTATTTATCTATCGATCTATATATTACTGATATATTACCCGACGTAGACAGGTACTTCATCTAGTGGAACTAATTCACGTTTATATAACATTTAGATAAAACCATGGACCGGAGATGAATATTGGAAAAGATAAGGGAAATAATAAAAAGATAGATAGAAGAGCAGAGGCATGAGATAATGGATAACCTTAGTTGTCAACGGGTCCAGCTAATTAATATTACTGTTTTAAATGAATTAGTCAATAGTTGGGCTCCATGAAAACACGTATAGAACAAACTGAAAACTGGAAGTAATTTCAACTTTAGATTTGATACTGCGGTACAGTTGAACACTAATGACTGAATAACAGCTAAGACACACACGCATTGTCATGCCTATATAATGTATGTTGCAATTTAAAAAAAATAATCTAATGAAGTCAGCTATTTAGGAAGTTATGTTGTCATGGATATCTTCATTTCTTTATATTTACACCTACAACTAATCAATATTACTAACTACACTCGATATACTCTTCAACACAGCACGTTCCGAAAATGGATAGAGTCATTCTATTCATCTGTCCATATATATTGTTGTGTTTCTATCTTGTTTATACAGTTATGTATCTATCTCATTTCGTTTAGATTTACCTATCTATCAATCTAACTATCTATTTATCAATCCATCTATATATATGTTCGTATTAAATTGTTGTTCCGTTCTGCAAAGTCATATTCCTATTGTTTGTTAAAGATCATGTGTGTGCCTGTCCCCCTGCGTGCGTGATCTGCCAGTGGCACTGCTGAGGTGTTATGGGAGCCCAGGTTGCTTTGATAGCGTGTGGTGTGTGAATCAACTTTATCCGAAATCTTCGCATCTCATTCTTTTGCATATTTATTTTTATTGGTTACAAATGTTGCTTTCTCACCCAGTATTTTTATAATAAAATGTATTTCCTTTTATTTTTCTTGGTCAGCCCTCCTCATCGACCTTCGGCATATTTCGATCCTCCTGGTTGTGTCTTCATATTTTTATTAATGATCAGCATGTTCTGGAACATGTTAACACCGTATTTAAAGGCACAAATATCTAATGTTTTCTATTCCCAAAGTATGGTCCTTCTGCATGCTGTCAATACTTTGAAATTTTGGATTTGTTTCGTGTTGGTTGTGTAAAGAAGAGAAATCTCCGAAAAACTATGTAGGCAGATTGATATTATGGGAATTACAATATGAAGATAAACATCTATGAGATGGTGAAAAACGCAAAGAATTGAAACGTCAAAGACTTTGAAAGTTGTATATACGATATGAAAAAGTCTCAAACGTATAAAGGTCTCCGGTGGAAAACTTATTTTGATTACCATACATTGTCTCTATCATGTAACATGTTTTTTTGTTTCTAAAACGTAAATAAACAATCGGATCGCCCATAACTACAACAAAGTCTTCATAATTCCCTCAACGTTCATACATTTCATTGAAATATCTTTAAGAATAAATGTGTTATCCAATTTAAAATTAAATATTGTGTGACATCGCATTCACAATGACCGAGCCTAACCATGTTTACGTTTCATGCAAGTTTTTTTTCAAAACATCGCATCACCCAGGTTTGCCCCCCCCCCACACACACACATATACAGTCTAGATCTGTCTTTCAGTGACTTCTGGCAGTTCACTGTTGAAAAGGAGGACATTTAATACAATGGACGAGATTAAGGAGAACCTGGACGAGGCAACCGATGGCGATCCCGAAAGAGACTGTTATGTGGAAACTATGCAGGTATATGCTGGACGTCATGACTCACAGCATGGATCCCCAGAGATCATATGAGAAATTGTGACGCTAAAAGGCTGCTGAGGATGATTATGTTGCATCGCACTTCAATTAAAACTTCATTGCTCAGGCTGGAGGGTTACTCTGCACACAGACCCCGCCGTCTATGGTCCTAATGCTGTGTAAAACACTCCCCGAAAATCTTCGTTCACGAAGCCAAGCCATTCATTCATTCGTAGATATACATAAACTAAAATAATCCAGATGAATAACCATTACATATATTATGCGATAAGCAACTCGGCTTGGGGTCTGGTTGGTGTTAAGTATTCCCGAGGCGCCAGTTGCTCGTTTTCAAACCTATATAAAAGCCATAATTTCAAACGCTGATTTTCAAAGCAGGCTAGCAGTCACCACTTTGAATATTAGTGCCTTACAATTTACTCCTCCTGTTGGCCCTGTGTTATACTAATCTAAGCTGTGTAAATATCAATTAACAACTCGCAATTGTTAGTCACTCACTAGAAACCGTCACGTGACCAACGTCTTATGACAGCATGTGTTGGGGGAGATCAATTAAAAAAGGGGATGATCAATGAATAAGTTACTTCTATCGCTTTTTGTTGGATCACTAAAAAGTCCTACTTTTCAAAAAAAAAAGCGTGAGCGAACTAGGGACCACTTTAGCATTAACTTCCATTGTAAATTGCCGCCCCCCCCCCCAACTGAAAATATATTTGGGGGGAATTTTCTAGACATAATAAGGAGTAAATGTTAAAAATGTCAACCCATTGGTGCGGCCTGTACGCGTGATACATGCAGCCGGACCGACGTGAAAACCGAAGAAACCTATGTTTACTGTTTTGGTGACAGTATTGGTTGACGGTTTCTAATAGTGATATATTACATTCCTCAACCAATTTATAAGATGTAAGAAGAGGTAATTAATTAATGTGCAATGCTACTAGATTATATTTCAGAGTCCTTTCTGATGAATCTAATAAGCACCTGGGTAAGGAAACAATGTGCACTCATTTTAATCTCACGTAATAATCTCGAACATAACTCTCTTGCCGTAGCTCGATGTTTATCAAGATACTGGCTATACGTGAATGAAGTGACTTAGATAGCCACTGGGTTTCAGACTAAACCAATCTTGTTAAAATATGGTGTTCTGTGTTTGAAATAGTTGCTTATTCCCACCGGCGTTAGTGATCGGTGTTCGAGCGTAGCTATGTTCTAATATGTATTATATGTATATAGCTTCTCAACCTGCGTCCTGGTTTAATTAAATAAATTACATCTCTAATACTATGCGAAAGTCGCTATTTGTGTGTGTGTGTGTGTGTGTGTGTGTGTGTGACGTTGTATGTATGTAAGTATGCAGTGAGAATCACGACCAAACTAAAAGTCCCAGGGGTTTGATTTTTACTTGGATCTTGACTTAACCCCAGGATAAAACAGACGTTTATATCAACGAGAGAGAAAGAATGTTTATATGTGCGGCAGAGAAAGAAATGTAATCTCGCTAACAGTCAAATTCGATGAAAACTTTCTCATTTAGGTGTCTAACATGAAGGGGAAACATCCCCCGCCTTTTACAGGTCAAAATAGAGGGGGACCCCTTTTTTCCATTTAGGGGTCAGGATCGGGGAGGGGGATTTTTTTCTCCTTTTAGCTGTCAAAATCAGGTTGGCGCTTTGTTTTTCCCTTTTAGATGTCAGATCGGGTGAGTCGAAATTGGTAGCGGTTTTTTTTTCACGTTTTAGGGGTCAACATTGGAGGAGATTTTCCCTTATAAGAATCACAATCGGGGCGGGGCATTTTCTTTTCACTATTTAGGGGTGAAAATCGAGGGGGTCGCTTTCAGTCATCTGTGGGAGATTTTGAATGGAACCCTTTATTTCGTTGAAGCAGGTATATTGCTGATATCACTATAGCGTCGATCTCTTTCTACACTGAGCCGTTTTCCCCCGATTGGACCAGAGAACGAGACAAGCTTTTTGTCTACTAAGCCATATCCCGTAGGTTCTTTAGGCAATCGAATTCAGGGACTTTAAAGCTAAGTGTCTCACTTTTCTAATTAATTCTAATTGATATCCCATGGAAAGAATTTATAAATACTTTGAAGATTATGGAGTTAATTGTGCAGGAAGAAGTTCTCTGGGTTTTCGTTCAAAATACCGGGAGCACTTATGATAAAGGCACACATTTCTTATGTATTTATCCATCAACTAATGAATAAAAACCTGCCCTCAGATTTCTAGTCATGAATTATATTATAAGATTTTCATTGTCCCAAATTCATAATACCAATACTATAATTAACAGTTAAGAAAGACGTATTTCTTCATAATTATCTGGCCACAATTCCCTCGTGTGTTCCCTTGATGGCTTGCAGGAAGGACACAGTCGTTACCGAGCGACTGTTGGCCAAAATAAGAAGTGCTGGGAGAAAGAGGACAACAGATTAGTTATTTAGTGTTACCTAAAACGTAAACCCTCTGTTAGGGATTACAGAAAATGCACGCTCACAATATGGAGGGGAACATCTAAACATTAAAGGCATCAGGTCAGCGTCTGGCTGACCACGCGAAACATATTCTGACAAGAAACTGGCTATAAGAGATGGAACTGCAAAAAAACCGCAAGAATAGATAAAGAATGACGTGAAGAAGAAAAGCGGTAAAGTTCTACATCCGTTAAACAAGTCGAAACAAATAGAAATATTATTTTTTCGCCAGTAATATTTTGTGCTTTTATTCCGTTAGACCCTAACAATCTTCCTAGAAGTTGTTTTTTTAGAAAAAAATGATTTTAAGGTTTTACGAGGGGGCTTCAATTTACAATGTAACTATGGTAAACGGGGGCGTTACTTTCACTCCGCTGTGTGGACTTGAGGCTTAAAAGCATATTGTTACTTCCCATCTGAATGTTGTTATTTTAATGACGCTTTTTCTGTGCTTTCATTAAGTTTTTGGCGGGGTACTCGTGTGTCTTCTAGGAAGATTGTTAGGGTCTAACGGATTAAAAGCACAACAATATCACTGGCGAAAAGAAAATGTTTCGACTTGGTTAACGGATGTAAGACTTTACTGAAAAAGCCCTGATGCAAACCCCAAAAATCATGGCAAGAAACCACTGCCATCCCTTAGCGACAAGGATTGGAATTTGTTTTTTTTACCTGATCTCATATTCTGATGAATATATTTTTAAAGTTAATTTTTACCTGACCTTATATTCTGTTTATACATTTTTTTAAAGTTATTTTTTTTACCTGAGCTCATATTCCGATAGCCCCTCCTTGAAGTTGATTTTTTAAAAACTAATTTCATATTCTGATAACATTTGTTACGTTCATTTTTTACCTAATCTAATATTCTGATAACAAAAATTCCTTTGTTTAGTGGTCAAAAGTGAGGGGGAAATCTTTTTTACCTTTTTGGGAAAATACCAATTATAGAGTTGTTTCCCTTATTTATTTATTGGCAAATAATTACAAAGGAAGCGAGTTGACATCGAGTTGATGCCCGGTGAAGGCGGCCTTTAGGCGAATAATAATAATAATAATAATAATAATAATAATAATAATAATAATAATAATAATAATCGCAAAACGTTATTCAAAGGGATACGGCAAAAGAAAGAGTTACAGGCCTATAACGTGCCTGCATCTAATGTGGAATATCCTAACTGGACAACTTTCAGAGAGAGAACGGACGAATGGTTGAAAGTTGTGCTCATCATTATTGGCGTGCTTGGGAAAGTACCGAAATTGGAAATTCGAGGAAGAATAAAAAAAAACACACAACCAGCTAGAATAATAAGCAGAGCGCTGGAGTATTGTGGAATAGCTGCCATTTGATATCCATATACAACATGCATTAAAATTCAATGAGTACAAATAATTATAATAATATCGCAAAACAATTATAGACGATCCAGACCACCCGTAGGGTGGAATCAACAAGAATACTGGGCAATGTACTAGAGAGGTGGTCACCAATGTAGAGATTATGAGGTGAATAAAATATATTAGTGGGGGAAAAGAAGAATTAAAATAACAATAACAAATATGTTTATTACTGATATCTATTAATGTCTTGAGAATAGCACACACCAAACATCTTTGGATGGGCTTTTGTGACAACGCAATTTGAGTTTGTGATAGGTTTTACGCGTAGGTCATTACGGTGTAGACAGGTCAACAGGGCATAGTGTTGGAGTAATGGTTGATGAAACCCGATGAAAGGGATTGTGAGAGTCGTCTAGAAAAGACATCGGTGTCTGAAACTGGCGAGAAATAAATTGGTGACCGTTCGGAATCCTTGTATAATCGTAGAGAGGATCTCAGAACAGTTTTAAAGCAGTGAAAACTGATTGGTTAGAGATTATATATTCTCTGCGCAGAATTCTGATTTGTCAGGGTGATGATGCGCTAGAATTCACACAAATTAATAAAGCTCTTTAGGTCTACGCTTAAACTCGACATTACGTAGGGGAGAGTTGCACTACAGGTGGGTGCCGGCGTTTTGAGGAGACTTTCTGCCACTGCAGCGATATAAGATAATACAAATAATCAACGGTACACATCTTAATAATCATGCAAATACAAGATAACAACAATAAGACTCATGGTACAGAAGTGATGGTGACATTCGGTATTATTTGTCATTCTGCAATACCCACCGATTTGTACAGCTATGAATCACGAATACAAATATTACTATCACACTAATATAACTACGGACCAGTCTCTCATGTTACTTGGAGAGAAGAGCAGCAGGTAGCTTCTCTTACTCAAGAGATGCCATGAAGCATCTAGTGTAGTATCCTGAGGATCTTCTAAGCCAGAGTTTTGTTTACACATTTTCAAAGTCATTCTCACGAAATTACCTTCACCTCTGACCAGCCCCGTAACAAGCGTGGTGGGGGCATTAAATATTTTTGGACATGTACTTCTACTATGGAGACTACATAATGTATCATTCTCAATATAATTTAATATGTGAAATGGTCGTTTCTTAAGTGATCATTTTATTCAACCTTTTGAACATCATAAAATATGTACATACAATTAGGAGTGATACAACTATTAAGAACTGAAAATCATTAAAATCTTCTAGTTTATATAAAATAAAAGGAAGTTACATTTTATCATCAATGACTAGGATGTATTTCTGTGACAATCTTCTCAAACTGAGATTCCATTTCCTTTCCCAATGCAACATGGAATAATAAATCAACATCCTGAAGAAAATTGCGTTTCTTGGTTTTCAATTCAACCAAGATCGAAAATCCTTATTCGGAAAGGAAAGCTGTTATCATCATTATTAGTGACTGAAGGTCCTTCAAGGCAATCAATTTGTATTCAGGGAAAGCAAGTAATCTAACCCAGTAGTCTCCATAGTATAGTAGTGTAACGAAATGCTCTCTGAATCCCGGTAGCGATGGGTCGGACAAAGAGAGGATTTGGCTCCACTGCCCGTTAGGGGTGAGGGAGGAGAGAGCAGGTTAGAAGCAGTTAGCAGTTGAGAATCCAACAAACAGGCGTCAGGGGCGAAGTAGTTCTCTCTTTCACCCGGACGGGTGAAGGAAGTGGGTAAGTAGGGAAAAGGAGGAAGAAGCCTTGATTGTTTGGATTACTACCACGGCTAGTAGTAATTCAGGAAAACGACCGTTGGTTTAGAAAACTAAAAGAAACAGAATTCGATGCCTCAAAGTAACCCGCGAACCGTACCGGAAAGGAACTTATATCAACGGAAATAAAACCACAGATTGCCAATTGAAAATATGGAATTGTGTCGTCTTTCTCTCCACCCACGTGGGAGAGCCTTTTCACCGAAATTAATTTCCCTCCACAGAAAGTTCAGCACCCGTCAACAGACCCGGAACGAGACGTCATCATGATCATCATCTTCTCTCTCTCATCTCTCACGGCGACGAGAAGAAAATGCAACTGGGATTATCCAACAGTAGGAGTACATCTCAAAAGATGATTTGGGGGTGAAGTCATAATGAAGCTACATTAAGACTTCTGACATCCCCCCCGCCCCAATCTGCTCGATGGATGTGGCTGATGATTGAAGGATCAACTATCTACATCTGATTTTCCAATCCCTCTAGATGCTTCTTTGGAAAATGTTTCAACATAGAAATGATGTACTTTATTTTGTTTTTCTCCATTTCTTCCCATTCACACTGTGTGTCTTCTCCTTTACCTTGAAGTGACAAGTAGAGCCGATTAAAATGCTCAAAAACTGAAGTTATGTAACACAATTTGGCCAGCCAAAAATCATCTTTGAAATGAATCATCTTTCACATTATTTGTGTTAGTAAAGAATGCGCACAGTTCAATCCTCAGGGACTGTACTCTATCAAGGACTCTTCTACGTGACAACTATCGAGCCTCAGAATGTAGTATATTACTTATTTTATTAAAATATCACTTATGGTATTACTAAATAAATTAAAATATTGCTTATTTAATAAAAAAATAAAATCCTATGACATGTTTTCCTACCAAGAAAACCAAAGTTGTGACTTTTCTTCCTATTACGTTTTTCAAGTAGCTCAGGATAATGCTACATTATGACTTTTGTTCCGTGACTTTTATTCCGGGATTGTTTAAAAATATATTGTAAATCTTGCGGTTGTACAAACAAATTAAATATTTAATTTTCATCTTCCCTACTATGCCCCGCCTGTTGTGCGCGTCCAGATTTCGCATCAGGGAATTTTCTTATTTTGATTTATATTAGAATTCCAAAAGCTGGAAAGTTAAGTACAATTATTGTCCTTCTTGGCAACTTTTTAGTTTAATTTGATCAAGTTTTAGCGAGAAATAAGGGTAAACAAATAATAACAGATGGCTCTGAAAAAAACGGGATTCTCCTTAGATTATACTGGATAGTAGCGAATTCAATTATCAACGGGAATACTTTTTTTTAAAAGTGGGCGAAGAAAGAGGAATATTCTTTTTATTTTTTACGTCACATTACGTCATATTATTCTTTTTTAAATCAATTCTCGAGATTAAAAAAATAGTAAGTACAAGGAAGAAAGAAAGAAAGAAAGCTGACTATACGGTGTTTATAACTAATGCATAAACTTCATCTTTTTCATTTCCCAATGAATTATATTGCATTTCGCACGATATTTTCCGTTTTATTTCTGATTCATTGATTTTTGTTTCGGACGTTTTAACGGGGAATCAATTGAAACAAATAGTTGTCTTGCAGAAATACATGTTGAGAAATGTGGCTAAATTATGTCACACATTGTTTAAACAACGTCAGAGTTTTGGGTCAGTCTTTTTTCTTGTTTTAAAATGTTGGCTCTTGTTGAGAGAATTTCAAAATTGCCATCATTACTCGCACTTCGTATTTAGGTACGAATATAATGTGGTTCTCTATGCCGACAATATGAAATCAAATGATGGGTAATTTCTATATCCGACAGAATATGTGAGAGTAGAGAGGCCAGCAAAGTGCAGGATTAAAAGAC
>VCCN01000407.1:3800867-3812627 GCA_006491835.1 Architeuthis dux
TTGTTGAGATTATTGTGTATGTGTGTGTGTTGGTGGTTTGTTGATGTTGTGTGACAATATTAACAAACCACCAACACACACACATACACAAACCAGCTACACCCAAACTGTCTCACACACACTCACAAGCCCACATCTTCCACTAACAACACAACAACAGCATTATTTTAAGTTTGCCTGTTGACTTGTGCCCCACCTCTTTTTGAAGCCCCCACCCATGGCACGCCCACTCTGGATTTCCGCCTTCAAACATCTGTGCTTGATCGGAGTGTCATTCCTACTCAACGCACAGTCACTTTAAGCTAATGTAATTATCTTAATCTCTATGCTGAGAAGTCGATAACTCATCCACCACATTACTAAATTGGCCTTTCCAGCCGTCATCATTCATGATGTATCTTAGAACCCCTATGTGAGTGTTGGTAGTTGCTTTTGTTTTGCCAGCCTTTCCGATGCCAATGCCAGAAAATGTATTTTTGAGCGTCCAACTCCCGAATTCCTCTCTGGTCAGGACCGGTGCCTGGCACCCAGTTCTGTCCTCAGTCGGTCAGGGAAGAAATATATCTATTTTTCTGACCGTGAGAAGATCTTTAGTTTACTGGTGTTAACTCAATTAAATTCAAACTGCGGGCTTTGATTATGACTAATTACAGGCACCACAGACCATAACGTAAGAAATCCATATGGGCTACAGGATGGTTGGAAAAGGAAAATGAACTGTTTTAAACTGGCCAGCAATGAATCCTAATATCAATCTGATAGAATATATTTGGAGAGAGAGGACATCCGGAGTCATGGTTTCAACGCGTACCATACACCGCAATAATCCTGCTAACATTCAAGAGCTTGACAAAATTTAAAAAAAGAGTGGGGAAACTACCAGCGCAAATATGCAGCTTAAAGATGGTTATAATAAACTTTTGGGCGTGCAATCATATATATATGAAATTACTACATATGAGTTGAACATTAATGATTTTTCGTCAAATCATTTTGGATATCCTATTAAAATATTCTGATAATATACGTTCGGTAGATTTCCATTTATTTCTGAAGATAGTGTACAGTTCATGCACAACATCCAAAGGTACCAATAATTCCGAGCGGCGCTCTATATATATCATCACCAGCAGCCGTTATATGTCCTCAGCTGGACAAAGGCCTTTCCCATCTCCTTCCATGACGACCTATCTTGTGCTAACCTCTGCCACATATTACCTGGAAACCTTTCTATCTCGTCCATCCATCTTCTGACTGGTGTTTTCCTACTCCGTTTATTGCCCCATGGGCACCAATCGGTTAGTCCTTTCTGCCATCTATTGTCATCTCGTCTTGCTAGGTGACCAGCCCATCACAATTTTTGTTGCTTAACTATTTGTATAATATCCATCACTCTAGTCCTCCCTCTGATCCATGTTGATCTGTTTCTCTCTCTTAGTGTTATCCCTGGCATTGCTCTATCCTTGGCTCTCTGTGCTATTCTGAGTTGGTTTCCAGCTCGTGTTGTTAATTTCCATGTTTCGCGTCCGTAAATCATGGTTGATATTATGCAACCGTTGTATACTTTATGCTTTAATCACATTGGCAAGGTGCTCTTCATATAACATACCAAATGCTTTCAAACCTATCGTTATGCGTCGTTTTATTTCGGAGTCATGGTCTTTCTCTAGCTCTATTACCTGTCCTAGGCAGATGTATTCATCGACCTCTTCTAGAGCCTCTCCTATCTTTATGGCCCTTGTCATGACTTTATCGTTGAACATTTCTTTTGTAGTTGTTCTGTGTTCTACCGAGTCAAATGCTTTCTCATAATCTACGAAGGCCAAACATAGTGGTTTGTTGTATCGTAAGTACGTTATGATTAGTTGATTTATTGCATGTAGGTGATCTATTGTTGAGTAGCTGCTTCTAAAGCCTGCCTGCTCACGTGGTTGATTCTCGTCTAGAGTGCCTGTTAATCTGTTTGTGAGTATTTTTATGAATAGTGTATATATGATAGGTAATAGTGTTATAGGGTAGTTGCCAAGGTCGTGCCTATCTCCTTTCTTCTGGAGTAGGATTACTATTCCTAAACAGAAGTTTTTAAGGAACTGTTCTTTCTCTTATGCATTGAATTCTAGAAGGTCTGTCGTTATGCCATCCTCGTAGTGCAAATACTATTTCGTTACTGTTATGTCTAGGATATCGCTAGTATCTATAGGTTTATTAGTTTGTGGTATTTTTTTATTTTTGAAGCGTATCAATTTCCATATATTCTTCTGTTACCTTTGACAAAGTGTCCCTATATTTGCATCCTTTAGTGCAAGCATATGTTGCTTGCCGCTATGGTCTGCGGATTGACCGTGGTTTAAACTATACTTAAACTTCTACTATCCTCTTCGTGTTTTCCTTTCTTTTTTTCTTTCCGCGTTCTGCTTTTTTGTGTCTGTCCTCTTTATATTTTATCTCCATGTCTCTCCTCTGTTTGATTAGTTTTAATGTTGCTTTAGAGTATTTCCCCGTATTATTATCATGTGTACTGCCTACCATCTCTGCTGTTTCTTCAATTATATTTTTAAGACTCTTTTCCACTGTGTCACTGTCGCTATTCCACAAGGCCTGACATATGTTCTCTATCGCTACTCTGTAGTTACTAATGTTCTCTATCTTATTGGGGCATGTTTGTATTACTTTCAGTTTTAAAGTTAATTTTAGTTCTGCACGCTACCATTCTGATATATAGTCAACACTGATAACGTTGCCTGCGATGTTATTATTGATTACTAATCCTACGACACTGTATCTTTAATCCTCTCTCCCTTTATAATAGAATAGAGGGTTACTTACGTTCAGTGTTAAATGGTCTTCTCCTTTTCTGTGTGTTTCGCTTATACCTACCATGTGTCAGTTGATGTTTTCCAATTCCGTTAGCAGTTGGTCTCGTCTATGATCCTCGGCGTAGATCTTCATGTTTAATTTGTTTAATGCACAAGTCTTTGTCTTGCTTGGATAGTGTCCGCTCGCATTTGAGGGAAAATTGCCACGATGCAATACGGTTGGAGCTTTAATAGGTGATGATCCAACAGAAACGCTACGATATTTATATGGTTGTACTGTCATATTGGATCTGCTAAGGTGGTGGCTAAATCTGCTCACCCGTTACCAGTGTTTTCTGGTGAGCATTCAGATGGGTGCCACCTTATTCGTTATATTCGGCGGAGCCCTATATATCTACAGGGGGTCTCTATGGTTCACGCCGTCTTAGACGGTGCCTCATATATCTATGGAGCATTTCCCATCCGCCACCTGGGGGACGTGCAGGGTAGCAGAGAGATCCTTTCCCTCCAACTCTTTTTCTTAATGTTAAAGGTACTGTTAGCTAGTTACATATTATTCGTTTGTTCATTTGACTCCCTTATTTCTTCAAGTCCACGGGTGCCAAGTCTCCTTATCTGGCGGTGTTGGAGACCGGATTTCTTCGACCTTCAGTTATCGTCAAATGTGATATATTTAGGAGAATGGCTTTCTAACCCTCTACCCACCCCTACTATCGCGGGTACATATAGTTGTTGGGGCGTCTCTGTTACTTAGCTAATTTCCTTAAATGTGATTCTTTTTCATGGGGACGGTACACACGGTAATAACACATAGTGTAGAATACATTGACGCATATACACAATTTGTGTATCATATATAAATGCATACACACTGGGGTCACTAATGGCTTCCATTTTCTTCTGCGGGAAACCATGAACAGATTATATTTAATTTGTTTTATACTAAATTATTCACTACATTACATTTCATTACACCCAATGCTGGTTTATTAATAGTAATAATAATAAGTAAAAGAAGATCAGGAAAGTCGAGTCAAATATGGCTATCAGCACATGCAGTGCCAACGCAATCAAACAACCAGGCATTGTAATCCATGATAAGAAGACTTAGTCGTGTCTTCACTTTGAAGTTTCAATGCTATACATTACTTAAATAATTGGTGTTATCAAGACGGGACTTAACATTCACGTATCCTGGGGAACTATCCACGCATCGCGCTGTGTGTAACTGCACACATTGTCAGGAATTGCCTCATGTTCAGATTTGTTGCTTAGCGGAATCAACACTAAAACGTGTAATGTATATAAAAAGAACATAGGATAAAATATGATGAGCAAGCCCATTTTTTAATTCTCTTTTACTGTTCTCATTTAGTGCTGATTTAGGCGAACATCTGTTGTATTAGTGCCACGCCGATTGTAAATATCTTTGGATTTATAAGCCATCGATTCACTGAAATAGAAAATATTTAACATACATTTATTTTGTAATAATGATTCGTAATCTCTCAGCTGGGATTCATTCTTGTATGTGCACTTACAGAGGCCGATTACAGCATCTTCAGTGTATGCGCTTAGCTCAAGGTACCTTACATATCTTCCCGTTAAAGAATATACGTGGTTTAGAGTTTCGTACAAGCAACATTTAATTATGAATCCATTTAACCTTTTATTCAATGTTCATCAGTTGAAATTATATATAAACTTTATTCACAGAAGAAGGCAAGGATCTTCCAGGATTCTACATCTAAATTCTAAAATAAACAAGCCTGGCTGCTCCACAGTCAAACTCTGCACCTACTTCTACTTCCTTGTATACTTCTACTATACATTTTGGAGGTATGTAATACTTGTCAGTTTAGCGCAGGTGATAACTCACCAGGCTATCGATCACTAGGTCCTGAGTTCAAATCGCGGTAGTAGAATGGGACTTTATCTGTTTACTCCCGTTTTTGGTGAGGATTGTTCTTGTTCCTGTTATTCTAGGAAAGTAAAGTCAACTCTGATTGTGTTCAATATGCTACTGAAAAGCGGGGGCATATCACCCAGTTTTTCTTTTAAATTTCACTCATATCATTTATTACAGTTTACTTTTGTTAATCTTTGTTTGCACTAGGATATCTATAAACTCTAAGTTGAATCAATATATTAACAATTTCATTTTATCTTTTCAACAGAGAGTCTGTATTTTTATCTTGATAAAATCGTAATATAATTTATTTTCTGGGCATTTCTGCCTTACACTTAAACTGGGAAACTTTTTCTATTAAAAAATTCCAAAGTATTACCCGATTTGATTAATGAATGTGCCTTGTTATTTCAAATAATTGTTTCACTTATTGCCCTTAAGCTCATATCCTATCTGAATAACCAAATAATGAAACATATCAATTTTAAAAATTGGCTTTTCACAAACACGAAACCGTTCTAATGTAGCCAGGAAATGAAAGAAAGAAACCAGGGATGAACGTAATTGGTCCAATAATTTCATTCGTCATGTTTTTTATGATCTAATGAAATTGCTGCTTCCAAATATTGTTTTTCCCTTGCATTTGCGGCTATTCAGTATCATGCAAAATAGTTGGCACTGACCAAGTAATGTCATACCCATCCGTTGTTATCTGATTTGAGGCGTAGCGTCTGTTTATCTCGCAACTGGAAAGAAGTAAACATGTTTGGAAAGATTAGAATTCTTTTCCTCTCTTTTTCTGTCATATTTGTGTTTTTTTATTCATCTTCATAGCTTTTCCCCTTTAGTATCTTTTGCGTTTTTTTTTACATTGTTGTTGTCAGTTCTTTGAATTCTTTCTTTTGATCTGTTCGTCTTTTGCTTGACCTCGTCTCTCAAGCTCTTACTTCTTCGTATAAACTAATTCATTCCTAACTGCTCTTATCAACTGTCCACATTCCTTGTTCCTGCATCATCCTGTTTCGGCCATAGCAATTATCATTGTTTGTCAAAGCATACCAAATGTTAAGATCTTAATATCTAATATTTCTCCGATAAAACACATCCTGACTTTCTTCTTTGTTTTTTCTCTGCAAAGAAATAGAAACGAAAGCTGAAAATGGAGACTTGAATCAAGATGGCTCCGAGATTACTAAAGACTTAAACATGAATAGTGAATGTAATTCCGAAAAATGTGTTTGCAAGTATCCATGCGAATAAATACACTTCACTTTGTTAATAGATATTTTTTACCATTTCAAAACAGTATGAGCGGGATGCTACGAATTTAATTTCATACTTAAATATGTTATGCTCTAAGCTTTCTCTTAAAACAGTATGCCATCTCTTGTCAAATGATTAGCTGATTGACATATTAGCATTTGATATACACATATTAAAGGTTGCCTACTTGTCTCAGTGGTTTGCATATTTTGGGTTGTTCGATCTATACTTCACATGAAAATGAGGAAAATGAAAACATGTTTGCACACCCACGCACACGCACATGTACGCGGACACACGCAAAAAGGGATGCTAGGACTAATCCCGACAGACAGAAAAACATCAATATGGATTAAAGAGCGGGCTAAATTAAAAGATATACACTTAATTAAACGTCAAAAACGAAGATTGGCTGGACACTTACCAATAAAGAAAGACAACATATGGAGCAAAAGGTTAACCAATTAGTTCCCATGGGGCAGCAAACGCAGTAGGGAAAGACCATACACACATGGGAGGTTGAGATAGAGAGATATGCCAGTAAGACATGGGAGAGGTTAGCACAATCGTGATCGTCATGGAAAGGCTGTTGTCCAGCAGTGAACTTACGATGACTGATGGTGATGATGAGGATATGTGTCTAGACTTAAAACCTTGTATCGCTGGATCGGCAATGAAATCATTATTACATTGAAGTGAAAGAATATACACGTACATGTATGATGGTCAGTTGGATTGAAAACAGTGAGAAAACAGTTTTGTCAACTGACCTGATGTGTGCAGGGGGTTGGTCTGTTCAGTTCTCACATAGCTGATTCGTTTATAATCAAATTGCAAAATAATTTTCATCAATATTCAAATAATTATTAGTAGGTCTCGTACAGTCGTGCCCAAAACATCAAAGACATGATAGGTAGCAACGTCATAATAAATCGCAGCGTCATTAAAAAACACACAAACATAATCCGTCAGTTTTTGTCAGTCTTGCAACAAAATAACAGGCTATGTTGTAACTACCTTCTATCCACAGACACATTCACTAGTGCTACGAACAATAACACCTATAAGATCTACCATAATTCAAACTGCAGAAACAAGGACGTCATCTACTTACTACTAAGATTCACCCTCTACAATATACAATACATAGGTAAGGCCGGATCACAATTCAAAAGTATACTTAATAATTACAGCCACAGAATGAAACAGATTAAACCACAATCAACTACTTCTCGTATAACAACACTTCAGACTAGCAGGCCACGATTTTAATAGAGCCTCTAAATTCAGCATCATTGAAAAAATGGAAAAATACATACGCAACAAAAACACCCAAATATTGGAAACACATGAAGACAGATGGATGTCACGCTTACAGACCTTAGATTAAATTAAACCACCCGAACAGCATCTAAAAGAGCTGGACAAAAACTAACTCGGCGCTACAATTCGAATAATAACAACTGAACTACCAACGACTCGCACAACCCATTTACACACACACACACACACATACTGTTTTGTTTTTTCATATATAGACTCGATTAGAATGTGTTTGAAAAATAGTGAAAATAATGGATCACCTTTCAAATAAATGTAGTAGACATCAGAAATACCATTCAATACTGATCTACCAAATATGTATGTCTCACCAAAATACGCGAATTTCGATATGTTGTGACTTCTATTCCCACGTTTACTTTTACATTTATGGTTAATTTTTCAATGTTATTCTTTATTCCTTACTATGTTTTTCCTTCTGTTTATTATCAACACGTTTTAGGTTATGACTATTTTCACTGTTTATTTTTAAATTTATTTTTATTTCTATTGTTATGTTTATATATCTATTATTTTATGTTCTTATTTATATTTATGTGTATTTTTAACCTTATTTTATTTTACTTACCTATGTGTACGTGTGATATTCCATGAATTTCGAAATTCAGAGAGTACATAAATATGTACCGATGAGGGCCGACCATATAGTATCAACACATTCACCATACACACACATACGCACATACGCGCACACATTCGCACATACATGCACACCTACTCATACATACACTCAACCCACACATGCATACAATTAACACCCCCACACACTCGCACATACATATACACACACACATACACACGTACACACTCACACGCACGCACTCATACACACGCAGTAGCCACTTTACAGTATAGACATTAACAACTATAATTGTAATATCAAACTGACCTATTTAGTAAACGGCCGATGGGGGAGCAGTTGGCAGTACAACAGGTTGTACCCGTGCGGTCGTGTATCCCGTTGAGTGTTTATCAGTGTGACTAATAAAATCGTTTCCTCGTTTTTATCGTCCAATCGATGTAAACCTACGCTGATGTCGATCCGAATACCAGTACCAAATATACCTTATCGTATATATATATATATATAAGATTACTTGCTATTTCGGTGATTTCGATTCCATCTGTAGGAAAATGCATGTTTCGCATCGTTTCGACGGAAAGAAAGTGGCTGTTTAATTTTCAAGTGATATCACTCACTTGATGAAGACAACCCTGAAGTCTGCAATCTCACACCCACTTGAGAATTTGGCGTATGAGTGCGAGATTTCGACGATCCAGATTACTCAAGTGGCTTTTAGCCCCACTGATGAAGGTACGGACTTTCTTTAGTCAAATTAATTAAGACGTGTATTTTATCTAAAATGGATATTTTTGCGGTCACGAGAATTTGCATATGACCACTATCTGAAGTGAATATTAAGTGGTTGTATGCCGTCCGTCCATAAATACCAGAGCGGATGTGCTCGAAGAGACTGATTGAGTACCAGACGGTTTGGAATAGTAGTCGCCCACGTTCCGTTTCTGTTTCACCCGGGAAGCAACTTTTGTCTTCTGTTTGTCATCTTTCCAAACTTTAGTGACATGTATTTGTAAATGACTTTGGCTATATTCGTAATGGCCTATTAAATGTGTCAATATTTGCAAGTGTCGGGTGTGCTCGTTTTCCTAGCTCGTCACCCTTGCATTTATCCGAATGCGCATCTAAATCGCTGTATGTCATCGTGCCCTTTGGTCTTGTAAAAAGAAGATAATAAATAAGATCTATTTTTCTATACCACGGTGTTTTTCTCTTCGCCTCATCGATTATCTTTTTTATTATTCACAGCACAATTTCATATTCGAGTTATGACACTCTTCTTCGAAACTACAACCTAACACCAAGGAAGCAGTTTTTAAAGAAGCCCAACACGCAACAGATCCTCAGAGGATATGATTCAAAATCAAATAAAATATCTTTCCTTAGTATCAGCGACTACACCCGACACCTGCAAATACTGACACATTTAATAGGACATTACGAATATATCATCCAAACTCATTTACAAATACGTGTCGCTAAAAGTAAACATACATTTTCTGTCTCCTTTAAATCATGAGTTTATTCTTTTCTAAACGTTTGTCAATATCATCGTTGTATTGTGTCTAAATGCGTTTCCGATATATTAGGTGTAAATATCCTTTTACCACGTGTCGAATACATACCATGTTACGTGACAAACCTTTCTCACTACACATATGTAGGTGTATCAATAAATCCGTCGCCTAATGATACTAAATTATGTATGTTACACAGCAAATGAATATTTTCAATAACATCTCATTCCTTGTCAATGTACATGACGCAAGGCTTCTCCACTGATCACATAGCTCGAACATTATATATTGGATCACATGGAGCGTGCATTATTTTAGTGAACGCTTCAGATCAAAATAACTGTATCAGGCTACGGTCTTAGTTGTTCAGAATTGAGAGAAACCCTTTTAGCACCTACACATTCTAGATCTTGTATATGATGCCCACCAAACGTAACTGTATAATTAGTATTTGTATTAGATTAATAATGATTGGAAAATGATCGATAACTTGAAATTGTTGTATGCGCTGTCCAGGCAAGGGATGTTGCATGAAATGAAATAAGTGATTGTCTAGAGGTGACAGGCCTTGAGAAGTGGCCGGATATGGAAGAGCTCATCCAAGCTCCATAATCGTGTGTTGCATCGTATTTTCAGCTTGAGGACAGGTGTTGTCATGCAGCAAAATCAGCGGTCAGCTTCCTTGCTCAGAAAATGGCTGTTATGTTTCCATGCATCATTCAAACGAGTTGACTGATTCGTATGCAAGTTCAAGTTTTGTCTTTACTGCATCTTCCTTCAGATGTTCATCCAAATCACCAGTGTTCATGTTCTGAGATTTTTTCATCTTAGAAAACCATTCCTAACACTTGCCTGCACCTACTAAATCACTGCCATACCGTTAAGTGATACAATGCGTGACTTCAGCAGTACATTTACTAACTACTAAACCCCTACCTCGCCACACGCACCCGTAGATCACCGTTTACCATTTCTGAATACCCACATGTATACCTATTTGTTACCCTAATTACTCCGGCCTCGGTGGTACTTAGAAGTAATGCCTTTATTGCAATTTAGTTATTATACCATTTTGTGAGAATGGGGTTTGGGGGTGTTTATACTTGACCATAATTACCTCTCCTATAAAATAATCTAAGGCAATGTAATGGTGCAATAAATGGAAGCAATTTGATTGAAGTACGTATCATTATCATGAACAATTTGACTTTAAGAATACTTTTGAATATGCACTTTTATTGCAGAATTATCATCAATTCACGGATATTTAATCACATAATTGTTCAATAAGGAAACAAAAGGAACCGCAGGATATTGCAGAGCCGGGTTTAGCACCAACTCTTCAGCAGTTGATACACGGCTTCGAAATATTCATAATCACGGTAAACTACATATGTTATGGGAGCATCTCATTGTAAAACAACCTCTAAATACAAGGAACTAACTCTATGTGGAAGAAAGGATCATTCGGATTAAAAGGTCTGAAGTTCCAGCTAACGAATTGCGGTATCAATTCCTTTGACACATGCTCACAAAAATGTTTTCATACTGGTGTAGAAATAGAAATACATCTGTAATGAGAGATATGCTCAATGTTTCAGCTACCAGATATGCCTTGTTTAAGACCTTTGTCAGCGAAATACTCAAGAGCAACAACACTGTATATTTTAGCCAATTGAGGGAGTGGAGCTGAACGACGACCTTGAAAAGAAGAATAAAACACAACAATCAGTATATTTACTACAAGAAAAGCGCCAAGCATTTGGTCTGATTATTGTGAAAGCCGCAATATCGAAATGCTGTATTTCGATAGGTCTCACCTTCCTCTATATATATCTGCAATTCGTATCTGATTGTGAACTATATGTCCGGATATATCAACATGTTAAAGAAACTTCAGGAGCCTTTGATGACGTCATCAATCATGTGACATCCGGTAATTTCTCAAAATGTTGTCTGGTCTTAAATTGATCCTCATGACCTAAAGTCCCAAGTTCAGTTTGGTTAGGCAGTTGCTTAGATAAATTTTACCCCGTCTAAAACGAAATACGATTCTCTTGGCTTCAGTAATTAAATAGTTTACAACACCTCTAATTAATCCGATGAATTAACGCCATCTCGGCACTTGGCGATTGTTGAAGTATTCGTTTCCCACTTACTTAATTATCACCTCGGGGGAACTGTCTGTGATTCCAAAAATAATTGCAAGAATATAAAAATGTTACACGAACATGTCTAGATTTAAACGATATATTACCTTTCCACTTGGTGTGTGTCTAACCTAGGAGCATTACCTTTTGTCATATCCTCGGATAACTCTCTCTCACATGTATG
>VCCN01000407.1:3880170-3890901 GCA_006491835.1 Architeuthis dux
CGCGCGAGCCAAAACTGATTTGAGTGTATCGAGTTTATTGAATGGCAAGTTGTGCTGGAATATTCGAAAAATAGATGACAAGTATAAGTAATTGTTTCTGCTTTCAATCCATAACACCTTCATTTATTCCGTGGAATTTGTTTTCAGAACTCACTCCCACATTTAATGTTATCATTTATAATCAATGTTCTCCTTTCTACGGTTACGATTCGGTCAAGCAAATGTAATCTAAATATATAATATAAATTAAAGCTTCTCTATAAAAAGTTATTTCTAGGTTTTGAACTTCAACTAACAGCCATCCTCAGTTATAAACTGTAATTATTACGGTGTAATAATATTCTTATTAACAAATAGTAAACAAATATTAGATATACATTCTGTAAGAAAAGTGTCTAAATAATGAATATGACCTTCATTTCTTTCCGGAATCTTTGATAAATATAATGTGTGCAAAGGTGTCCAGTGGGACTAATTTTCTGAAAAATTCGTTTTAGCTGAATACTTTCGCAAGATCTGTTCCTGCTTGCAATCCATAACCCATTCGTTTCCTATGGAAATTTGTCGGTTTTCAAAAATATTATTTATTAAGCTTTTAGGGGATAGGGTGTTGTGGTTGTATTTATAGTGTAACTTGAATGCTAAAGTGGCCCGCCACTTTCCTCATAGTCCTTCAAAGTATGAGGTTACTTACATTAGTTGCTTTCGGTTATTTCTTATTTGTGTACACACCAGTTTTAACCACACAACAGTTGTGTACCGTGTTTAACTTCGAATGAGTGAGGTGGTGGAACTTTACAATTCATAATCGTTATTCAATACAATTAGCCATTTGTACGGTTGTTACGTTTTTGCCCATCTGTGCGATTTCGACAATGGTTAAAATGTATGTCTTCACAACACGATGGATTGCCAAATATCGTTTATGTCTGAAAGAAATTTTCTCACACATTTGATATTGTCGGAATCTTAAACCCAAACTTCCGCTTTCAAACATTTCGATAACGGTCGCACGAAAACTACATTGACTTGCCCGAGGTTGCGTGTGTGCTTGTGTGCGTGTGTGCGCGATACCCATGCCAGGATTCGAGCGCGCAACCTATAAGCTAGTACACTCAATACACTCAAATCATTTTCACTTGCTTCACCCGACTGGTTGTATTTTGTAAAAAGACATATATTAAAGAACGTGTTTCTTTCTGTATGGTCAAATGTTCAGTTCTTTCTTACCCGGCAACGCTAGGATTCTCTGCTAGCATCATCATCATCATCATCATCATCATCATCATCACCAGCAGCAGCAGCAGCAGTCCACTGCTTGACAAAGGCCTTTCCCATCTCCTTCCATGACAACCTAGATTGTGCTAACATATGCAACGTCCTTTTTTACGATTTAAATGTGCTCTTTAAAATTCCTATGTTCATGGCGGATGATTTCCAACCTATTTTATTTTGCTGTCATCGTCTTTCTCTAACTCTAATGTATTTATCACCCTTTAAGACCCAATCTTTATAGCCTTTTGTGGGATTTATAGTTGAACACCACTACAAAACAATATATTTTGTAATTCTTCTGATGCTTCTGACGTCATGGAAACGTCATCGGCATATATCACGTGCTCTAAGTATTCTCCGTCTTTGTTTATTCCCATTCCCTCCTATTAGGCTTTCAGAAAAATGCTTTCAAGGCTCACTATAAATAGTTTAGGTGGGATTGTATGCCCGGGTCTTACTTCTGCTGTTAACTGTATCTTGTATGTAGGCTAATTATTGCAGTCAGTGTTTTTCTGAACACTTTATATATGTTAGGTAATAGTGTAATGGATCATCTACTTTTTTTTGGAATAAGATCATTATTCCTAGACAGAAATTTTAGGAACTCTTTTTTCTCTTATGCACTTTGTGCAATATCTCACTTGCATCTTCTAGGACGTGTGTCGTTATGTCAGCTTTACCGAGTTTCATATTGTGTAATGCAAACACTACCTCGTCTACAATTATAACTGGGATATCTTAGAAAGGTCATCAAATCACAGGATAGTAAGGCTAATATCAAGGAAAATAGGACAAATACAACTAACTTAGATTGCAACTGCAGAGAGAAAAACTCGCGCCCACTGGCAAACAAGTGCACAACGGAAAATAACATATATCTGGCAAAGATAACTACAAACGAACAATAAAATAAAATAAAATGTTACATAGGTATTTCTAAAAATAACTAGAAATCAAGATCTTATAACCATAAACGCTCCTTTTCGCAACCACACGTAATAAATAGCACAGACCGATCTACTCATTATTGCAGCAACAGTCGGGCCTAAGTCCAGTAGTTAGATGGTATATAGTAAGTAACCCAAGACCCCCACCTATATTTAAAACATGGGCTAATTATGCCTAGAAGAGAAACTAAAAGAATTAAGATGTGAGGATGTTTAACCGGAGAAATGAATTAATATCGATGTACAGCCATTTGCAGGAATGCCACCCGAAAACTAGAAAACGATAATACCGAAACAACCGTTATGGTTAAAAAACTCACCCCAGAAACTATAGTAATTTAAGTAGAGAGAGGCGTAAGCAAGAGTACGTAACCATGGAAACAGGATAATACGTATCCACTAGGAATCACTACTAGCTAGAAATCATTAGACGAAGAAAGCGTACACCATCATCTGATCAAAACGAACGGAAAGTGTTGAGGAATAATTCCAACACAGCCCGAACAGCCCGAACAGTTAATACCATTCACCATGACCCGATGGAAGCGTACATCCCCACCATTACCAATTGGCCAAAGCAATGATACATAGAGTAACGGAAAGGGTACAAACAAAACAGCAGTATTGTATAGTAGCATGTATCATGAAATACATGTATCGGAAAACTTTAGTTTTTCTTTATTAATATATATATATATATATATATATGTGTGTGTGTGTGTGTGTGTGTGTGTGTGTGTGGATGCAAGCTAATCCGGGAGAATGGTAGACGTAATTTGAAAATGTGGATGAAGAATGAAAGACTGGTACAAGCGTGCTACGTCTCAAATATATTTACTATCATTGAGATAAGCCTTGATGCATTCCGCAGGCTTTCATTCGGCATCTTCAGTGCAGAAAACCCACGTGTATGCAGTCTGACTCCTCACATGTTTGTGTGAAATATATACTGAGCTGCGAAAAACAGAGATGGTGTTGGTTGTAGGAGAGTGGAGGGTGGGGGCTACAGTCC
The DNA here is from genome assembly GCA_006491835.1 of Architeuthis dux. Lineage (NCBI taxonomy): Eukaryota > Metazoa > Mollusca > Cephalopoda > Oegopsida > Architeuthidae > Architeuthis > Architeuthis dux. Next base: position 3,883,405 of record VCCN01000407.1, read on the forward strand.
TGGGTGTTTGGATAAATATGGGTCAGATTCAGGTCATCAGTGTTCCCAGTATGGGGTAGGTTTCTAGAAGGATTGGTTCATGTCCATCATTTTGAGTGGGTGGGAAATGTGGAAGGAACACAACACATAAATCACACATCCACCTGCCACCTATACGTTGGTCAATGAAAATCAGAATAAAACAGACAGTCATGTGTCATTATTTACTATATTTACCACTCGCGTCGTGCAAACTACAATAACGTTTTCGCATTCGTGATATTCACTTGGGACGTTACGACAGATAAAATCCGGACTTCGAATTCCAGATTTAACTGATAATAGACTGATCTTTCCTCTAAAGAATGGCATTCTATCTCGAAAGGATGATACTGGCGTCACTTAGCATTAGCAACTCTTTCCCAAACTGAGAATTTTAAACGGATAGGAATCACATTTAGGAATAGATTAGTGCCCAAATGAAATTTAGTTGTGCGATTTATTCAACGACACTTAAACTAAAATTCTTTATATTGTTGGTATCGTCGTTATTAGGATTAATACGGATATGCGATTGCATGAGATCACCTAGGGCAGGCAATCTACGCATCAAACCCGTCGACCAGTCACAAGAAGGCAGATCCTTAGAAAGTGTAACATGCGTACAGTACTGTCCTATGATTTCTGTTGTTCATGGATGACTATGTAAACCAAAGTACAGAATAGGTCTGCCTATAATATCGTTGTCAGCAACACATACTGAGGAAGAGGCGATCTTCGTGAATAATAATATTATTATAACAAATGCCACTATTACCCAAGGTGGTGACCTGGTTATAATAATGTAATATTTAATGATATGATTAATATCAACTACTTATTGAACTGCATTTTGAGATATAGATTCTCGTTTGACCTCAAAATACTTAATTCGATATAGATAGTTTTTAACAGTTTCTCCATTAATCTCGTGACGATGGCTAATGATAATTGATGATCACCTGGGGAAGTAAAAGATAATAATTAGAGAAGTGTACACAGTTGACAGAAAGGTCATGTATGTTTAACAGGTAGGTATGAATAATCTTTAGAAGATGTGCTGCCATTGTTACAATTGTTGACCATTAATTCTATCGCCCCACTTCTGTTCCACATCATAGGAACTTATACAACTCGGGAGTTGCGATGGGGAGCAACAGCCGTGTGATGTTGTAGATAAGATTCAAAGATTAATAATATATATGAACAGCCATATAAAGCTTGTTGCTCACACCAGTTTCACCGATGAAGCAGCTGTGTCACCTTAAATATGCCACTAATGTGTATTCCATCCAAACCATGATTATTCTTTTCACTACTTCCGGTCAGCGATGATCCATCGGGGGGAGGTTTTAATTAGGATTCAAATGCTATGATTACTTTGGTAGATGTATATACAATCCTTCAATAGGAATTTCACACTTAATGTAAGACGATTTTCCTGTTTACAATTCCTCCATAGCAGTACATACGTCAACATTTTTAACTGTATCGAAAGTAATGAACTGCAAATGATTAGTGATTCCCAACCCGATCAAAACGTCAGCAATTAGACATTTCACCTGATTTAGGAAATCAATTCCTGGGGATTACGTCAGATGCTAACCTTATCAGACGATCTACTCAGCCATCCGAATGATCAACTCTTGCATTATCTGTAAATTCGATGAGAATCCTTCTAAAAGAAATGAACTGAAACCAAAGGCACTGTTCTGAAATTCTTGTTTTATTCCTGATCACCTGCAACAATTCTATAAAGGATCCGTTTGTTTAATAAGAGCCAGTAGCATTTTTAATATCATCTTTTAATGAGACACAGATTAATGAGAAACAGCTGATTACTAACAATCTTGCTTGCTTTTCGAGGGACATCATACCGAAACTTGCTCTGCAGATTTTATGTGAAACATCTGCAAATCTCAGTGCTTAATCATCTATGTTTTTTCCTAGAAACATTTATTTGTTAGCGCAGGTTAACGCTAAGCCAAAGAGAGGTAAAGTGGTGTCTAGAGATGAAAAATGAAGAAATCTTACCTACGTACACTGGGTTCAAATGCACCCGGCACTGAAATACAACCGTGATTATTGTTTCATTCTCTGTCACCTACTGCCAGGATTCGCTGTCTCACTGTATATGTAATGCATGTTATTTGATTTATAAGTTCTATCCGTGATATCATAGCTTATATAAATAGCTAGTTGTTTAATTAACACTGAGCATTTAGTTATACATTACCAGATTCTGTGAACAGAAAATGTTGTAGATGGTAAAACAAAACAAAAAACAATGTAATAATCATTAATTAGAATATTAGAATATTTACTGATTATATCATATTCCATTTCGACTTTGTTATCAGATTCATTATAATTATCGGTAACGGCATTAGGTAATCGTTTCCTTACATTTATAAATGTGTGCGCAGTTCTGGGTTGTTGTTATTAAAAAAAACAAGTTGCTTGCGTGGAAGTTATTCAATACTATTTTAAGATCCGAAATTCTATCAAACATTTTGTTATCAATTAGATTCTGTATCGGAATATATTTCAATGCGTTTTTTCTTCTTCAATTTATATATTTAGTCAGAAGATTAAGATATTGGTTATTACGTAAACATCTGATCATACCCTTGAAAGATAACTTACTCATTGAAATATAAAACCATCTTCCTATAAATGCCTTGTGTCTAACTACATGAAGAACTTAGATTCGCATCAAAATGATATACTTGAATTTCAACAAGCAGATACTAACATGTATTCACAATACAATATGGTAATTAAAATACCTAATGTTTTAAAGAAATGTTTGACTGCCTGATTTGTTAAAAGATTAGTTTCAATACTTTGTCCATGTTATATAATAATAACTTTAACTATTCCAACTATCTGTATGTGAAAAAAGAATGTATTGAAAATGTATCTTCTTCGAGTTATTTTCTGAATTCTTAGGAACAGTAACTATAACCAGACTTATTTTAAGCCAAACTCCCTGTACACAGATATTTAAATAACATCGATATGGTGTTAGATGTATGTTGTATATAGTATAATCGGTTGCACATGTTGAAATGCAAACGACACGTGTATTTGTAAATGTATTTCCTTCCGCTGATGAACGTCTCGGTCCAGGTTGGATGATCGACTGGGGCTTAAACAAAAATCAGGAAAACTACAGGGAAAATGTATCAAACGTGACCAGAGAGAAATATCGTTTCCAGGGAAAAGGCGCATTCTTTATTTATGTTGATGGACATCGATGCAGGGCAGGTTCGCGGATCAAACGGGGTGTTTAATGCCTGTTTTGTTGGAATCCTAACAAGTTGTTTAAGTTCTGTTTCTAGTTAAACAACTTGAAAGTGACTAGAATAGTAGGTTCAGTTTCTAGTTAGTATTCTAGTTACTTAGAAAGACTAACGGTGATGATAGTAGTAGCTCTGATCAAGCCGCATTCGCTTTTTCCCCGCACTCCCTCCCGCAAGTGGAACTCCCAGGATATTGACCCCCTTGCTGCTGTGCCCGAACTAACTAACTGACTCCGGATTACAATAGACGACACACCCCTGGAAATACACGGAGCTGATTGGTCGAACGCATTCACTTTCTCCTATTATTTCTCTTGTGATCTCAGCCAGCCAATTGACCCATATTCTAATATGATACCACCAACGCAAAGCCTGAAACTATCACCCCAAAACGCTAATGTTTTGTATCCTTTTTCATTCTTACTAGAATGAAAGAGGGTACAAAAAACACACGAACACACGGACCCACGACCATAGTGTATTTCGTTACATACGCCCATTTCTGAAAAGACTATTTTAACCAAAATGTTCCACTAAAACATTAAATCTAAAAAAAGAAAATGCGCATGTATATACAAAGTCCCGTCCTTCTGCTTTTGACCGTAATTTGCCAAAAGACCTACAGCAGTATGGGGCAACGGTCTAATTGCATATGTATATATTCTTGCAAAATATATGTCTACTCATACATATTGTATACATATTCTTAACTCAACACCAGAATTAATAAACTCGTGGTTGCTCCGCAAATCCCCTCTCCATCACCCCATCACCGAAAGTAGCGAGCAGTGCCATACATAAATCAGCAGATACAAAAGAATATCTTTTACATCTCCCAGAGACCATTATAAAACTCGAAAAACATGACTACGAATCAATGCATATGACACACATACATAAAACAGTACAGTTTCACGTGTAAATGGCTATTCCAAAAAAATGATAATGCAATTGAAACAGTTCGTCTCTAAAATAACAACGGAGAAAAAATAGGACAACAAGCTGATTCTTTTGAATCAGAGACTTTGAAGAATTCGTTATTCATCATCACACTACTCCATCTTCAAGGCAGTCAATAAATCAACGAGCAAAATATTTCCACATAAAATCATCGGGAAAACGCACATCTCAACAATTACATGTGACACGAAGAATCAAAACGACATACAGACAAATATTGTTGAGAAGAAAAATAAACACAATATTATATAACACGAGGCGAAAATGTTGCCTTACCAGGACTAACTGTTCTTCCTGAACAAAATATCCTTGGTGAAAAAAAACGCAACAGAAAAAACATTTGTCCTTGAACCATGACTGTCCGGCGAGCGAACCTTATAGCGATAAGATAAGATAAGGCAAATTACAAGAGATATTCATAGACGTCTTAAGCTAAACTCGAGTCAAAAATATTCTATTGCATGTTTAAACAGAAGCCAGTTTAGCCTTCTTTAAGGAGCGAACTCGTCCATAACATGACCTTTCTTTCTGAACACATACTTATATAAATAGAGGCCAGTTTAGCTTTCTCCGGGGAACAAATAGCGTCTCTAACATGACTTTTCGAAACGCTAGTATTTCTACTCCCGCCAATCCAGGCATGACCACATGTTAACGTTTCATTCAAAGAACCACCAGCGCATTTCCAGTAAGTTACTAATTTACCTGCCGTGCATTACATGTGGAAGGAAAAGAAACAGTTGGTCCATACAGGGAAAAGTTCTACCACATGGCCAGAGAGACATATAACAGACTCCAGTTGTTTGCAGGGAATTACGTTTTCCTAATATCTGTTGATAAACATCGATGCAGGGCAGGTTCGCGGATCAATCAGTGTATTGACTTCTGTTTTCCTGGGATCCTAACAAGTTGTTTACGTTATGTTTCTAGTTACTAGTTCTAGTTACATTACTGAAAGAGTGACGATGATGATAGCTCTAATCAGGCCGCATTCTCTTCTAACTAATTAACTGACAGACTCGTGATTTAAATAGACCCCTAAACATACTCAGAACTCTCATGTTTCCCTTACTTCTCTCGTGATCTTGGTCAGACGGTTGACTTATATTCTGGCCAAAAATATGATACTATCCAACTTAGCGCAAAGCCCACTACTATCACCTCAAAACGCCAGTCGTTTGCGTAATAGTAATAGACGAACACACGACCAGAATGTATTCCATTACATGTACGTTTCGTCTTGGTTTGCAAAGCTGTTCCATTGATGGTACCGTGACATATACAAGAACACATATGCATGACAGTCTATATGCATCTGATTATTTTCAGTCTGTCCTCATGTATGTTCATATGTGCAAACACATATGTGCAAACACATATGTGCAAACACACGCAACTATCTCAAGGGAGGGGACGGAGGGGGAAAAGAGGTTGTACGACACTGACTCCATCGACTGACACGTGGGCGGATGGATGCGCCGGGAATAACTAATCTTTAATTTCGGCTGTAAAAGCTTTATAGACTATATATGTTGGGTATTCGGATATTGTACGGTTATGGTTTTTTTCCTCATATTTGAGTATCTTCCTGGCATCAAATGTGCTGAAACCTTTCACTGTGATCTAAGCTAACAACACAATCTTAAGAACATCATAACTCGAAAAGGTGGTTTTTAATCGAAACTGCTGGTGTGCCATGTCAGGACAAGGGTATTGATTTTAAATTAACCCGAAACTGTTGTCCTTGGTAAGCAACTGATGATCTTCTGAGTTAAATACACTTGTAATTTCAGTGTAGAAATTATTTATTCCTCTTATCATCGTATCATCCTTCCAAGCAACGTGGCAATATTCAAGTCTAACCTTCTTATTTGTTTTTATTTATTTTACTTATGATTGGTTTAGGAGCTGGAGCACAAGCTTCCAATCAGAATTCGCGAAATCGTCGGGACACTGTCCGGCGGATCACCTCCTTGTTGAGATCAACTCTGCAGTGTTGAAGAGATCATTCATGATATGTCTTTTAATTACTCTGTCATCCCTAAAACTTGTCTGACATGGTCGAACGGAATTTGCCCGTTTCAAATATATGGTGTATGGAGATGCCTGCCATAATTGTCATGTACCATAATTAAAAACTTGTGTGTAACCATTATTAATCATTAGTAACTAGCATTGAGCAACGATCGATGCAAAATGTATTTAAAGAGCGAGAGTCAATGGAAATAATTAATAGAAACTATCAAGAACTCGATGGCGATATTGTCGCCAGCGGCAAGTCATAAAGGCAAGGGAACAGGGGATGCGATCGTGTCTCCCAAAACACAAGCTTATTGAGCATTAGGAAATGCAGGATATATTTTCGTCTGTTGCCCTACAGGAAGCTAGCGTTTTAGAGACGTCTTATAATAAGTGACATTTATTTTTAGTTTAATGGCCGACATAAAGCAGCTTTATAGAGTTATATTTATTTTTATTATATTTCTCGAAGTCTGCTTATCCAAACAATGTCAAACTAGACACTTCACTGCCGTGTGTGCTGAATAATATATCTGGCGAATATGAACTCAAGGCAATGGTCAATTGTTGAGTAATCGCGGTGTGCACATGCGCACACCCATATTCCTTAAATTGTAGTTAGATTTTTCTCGTTCTCCAAAAATATACACACACGATTTTATAAATATATCTTCCCTTCTTTCATGTCTTCCTTCCATTCTTTCTTTCCTTTCTCACTCTATTTTCTTTCTTTTTCCTTCCTTGTTATGTCTTTCTTTTTTGCTTGCTTACAAGCATTTCGCAGTGTTTCAGAAGCTATTTAGCAGTGCAGAAACTCCCGTGTGTGCAGTCAGACGCCTCACATGTTTGTGTGAAATGTATACTGAGCTGCGAAAAACAGAGATAGCGTTATATGTAGGAGAGCGGGGGAGGGGGCGATAAGCACTGGGTGTTTGGACAAACATGGGCCAGATTCGGGTTTATTTCGTTTTTGCTTGCTTACTAGTTACATTTTATCTTTCTCTATTGCTTTCTTTTTTCACTTTTTTCTGTCTTTATTCAGTATTATGTCGTTCGTTAGTTTTTCTTTCTTCCTATCTTTCTTTCTTTCATGACCGCTGTTTCCTTTTAAGTCATCGATGCTGCTGTTTATCTCATAAAGTATCTATTTTATAGCTTTTATAAACCGTTTACGTAATTGTTTCTTGATGTATTC
>VCCN01000407.1:3923971-3936297 GCA_006491835.1 Architeuthis dux
TATATGTTGCTATAAAGATAAAGATGTTTATTTAATTATATACAATACGTTGTCTGACCTGGAAATCAGCATTTACAATCCTAATTATACCTGGGTTCAAAACCTTCCCAGAGCTTGGATTCTAGATAATGTAATCCAGTCGAGTAATCATTGAATTAACTAATTATCTTCGAATCAAATTTCTCTTAGGTCAATTCTATTTTTGAAAGTATTTAAAACTTGACTTAATCTTTTCTCAGTGACAGCTCCGTCAATTATGGATATTCAAAAACGTAAACGGGGAATTAATCTGCTCAGAAATCCTCTGCGAGTATGCAAAAATAGTTTTTAATTTTTTTTACGACTAACCTAATGTTATTTAATTGCAGTTATAACCAGCTGGGGGTTAGAATCTCAGGTCCCACATTCCTTGCATTGTAACAGTCTGAGATGATAATATATATTCTTTGGCTCATTACAGCTCTGATAAAAAAGTAATGCCTAACAAGTCTAACTAATTATAATTGTGTTTATTCTTATGCAAATGTCTTTGGTAATCTCAAGGTGACACGAACAGACTGAATTACTATATAATATAATGATATCATACTAATAAAACATTATTTTCCTATATGAAATTCTTAAATATATATTCCTACGCAACAAAACTTCCCGAAGATCTCACAGTCAATGGGAATGTTGGCACTGAATATCATTGACCAATGCATCGTAGTTAGGAGAGTAGGATAATATTGCTGTTCGTAAACAATCATCAAGATGCTCATCGGTAAGATGATATCTGTATTTTGATGTGAACTTTGATTTGCAAAGGTAGATTGATCAGACAAGCGGTTTTATTTTGTATGCTGCACTTTTCAGGAAAGTAAATATTTCTCTTACTGTAACAATGCAACCGTATGGGGCAACGTCAAGACACTGTTGTGTAAACTCCGGTACCTGACGAGAGGTGAGTTTCTTGTTCGAGTCCGCAAGATCTTCGGTTCACGGCTGAAAATGGTTCGCCAACTTTTGTTATGACCAATCCGGTCATAACAAAGGTTGGCGAGGCAATGCGAAAAATAGGTCATATAGGAATTCGATTTATTTGCCTATTTTATAAACTGCCCGATAAAAATGCGAAGGCAACAAAGCGAATTACTGTTTGCTGCATCTACCCTTCCTCTCTTCCACCTACTGTGATCTCTATTTACCGTCCCGTCCCTTCCTCAACGGCCGCTCCTCTAATAGAAGTCCCAGTGTCCAAGACCTTACACCCTCGCAGTCAGCGGCTAATTCTTAACTGAAATAGATCACTCCCGAAATTCAAAACTTTCCTTTTGTCCTCTCTCAACCAATCAGCGCATAGCACATCCACACGTTGTCCAAAGCCCAGTCAACCCTCAGGTTGACTTACATTCCGGGAAAATATTCCAACCAAATTTTACTCAAATCAATGTTGCTGTATTGTACAACCACGCATAAGGCTTTATCTCTCTTACCTATCCCCCTAGCAGACCGCTCTGCTACATTAAAACCAAACCCCAACATGTATCAACAATAGCAGTGCCTATGTATTCACTCATGTTTTCACATACAATATATCTGAAAGCTATCAATGGATTCCGATTATATTTTGGCATAGAGTAGGCCTTGAGCTAACCGAGAAGAGATTACATATTGTGGGGCGCATCCAGGAATTATTTTCACTTTTACTTCCCCTGCATCCTAACTATTTCTATTTTAAATCCTAATTTTGTCACTTGAATACTCAGCTACTTAATTGCAATACTTATCGTTTCTGCTTGGTCTGTGTTGATTTTAGAAAAAAAGTATACCTAATCCATTACCCTTTTAGATATCCGAATATATATTTCAGGATTCGTCTAGAATATTGGTTATAGGAATATATATTTAGGGGTGTATGTGACATAAAAATAATTCTCAAATATTATGTTAATGCTTTACGTTCTGGCGCCTATAGAACCTTCTTCTCCGCATGTAAGCCTACCAGCTATACAACCATCATTGATTCATTTTCAATTAATCTGGCCATGTACATTGCCAGTTGTTTATATATGCTCAATCACGTTTATTTAGTGAACAAGTTAAAAGCCCCCAACACGAATTGAACTTTGCCCTGACTGGCTTAACATCGATAACATAATAACAACTGAGTTGCCGAAATGTCCGTAACTATTCTTTTTATTGGGGACTAACGAAAAAGAACCAATATTGTATAAGTACTATCCATATACATTTTAAGCGGTGACTTTTAACCCGTTATACGGCAGCCCTAAAATAGTTTAGATATCAAAACAACCTTTTTGTATATTAAACTAGTCCTAATTACAAGATATTTTCAGTTGCAAGTTTTTTATTTATTGAAACATATACACAAATAATAATTCAAGTAGAAAGTTATTAGAGAATAACATTCAATATAATGAATAGATACAAAAACTTGATATTGACAAAAAGAATAACACCTCTTTGTTGAATTTACAATGTGTGGACCAGAAACAGGCTAATGTAATGGGGTGTGGTATGCCTCAAAACAGTTTATGTCTCTGTTCAAACACAAGTGTACTGTGCAAAGCAGACCACATTAGTGTGGATTATGTTGTCTTTGTGGCTACACTATTTGCATGTGGCTGACTGGTCCCCATGTGGTCATATATAGTCATAAAGGGTTAAAGCGCCACATAATACTATTCGAACTTATATGTACTCTTATCTCAAATATAAGTACACACCTTCACATTTATGATTACCTTTGATCCAAGATACAATAACCATTATTAAATATGTGTTACTTTTTCTACAGATGTTGAATATTACACTAGAAACATATATTTAATTAAGAAAACATGGCAAAATGATACCAACTACTGATAGCTATAGAAGAGTTATTTTGTATAGTCTAGATCAGCGGTTGTTGTAGCGAAATTGAGTATCAATTGAATTTCGTCGGATTCCTTGCTCAACTATTCCTTGTGATGTTTACACCATTTCATGGGAGACAGTTTTTTTTCTCATCTGTTGGTGGCTGGCTCATATCTGCTAAGTTTGGATAGAAAGGCAATTTAATTGGACAACATGACTTTTTTTCATCTCTTTTCAATCAATTGTGTGTTTATCATCTAAAAGTGTTTTTCTCTTGAATCAAGTTACTCCGGCTTAGAATAAAAAGTACTTAACGTTAGCACGTGTCCAATCTGTTTGTTTATTTGGTATTCAATGAATTAATTGGAAACTTTGATGATTACAGCTATCGACAATTATCTGATTAATCAACAAGAACTATGGACAACAGTATCAACAGAACACCTGTAAAATCTTCTGGGGTTTAGAGAAATGACAGCTACGAGCAATACTAGCACAGATTAGTAAATAACACATTGCATTCCGAGTAACGATCATATGAGGCTGGACACCTGGTTTACTCGGATGAATTGACTTTCTAATAGGTTTTGGTGGAGGCATTCGTTGAATGCTATAACTGCGAATGAGGGAAAGTAGTCAATTGGTAAAGATACTGGACTAACGTTCAATCGGCTCTATAACTGAACTGGAAAAGGTTAAGCCTTAGCTTGAACAACTATTAGATGTCTTAACATTCATTTAGGTCTAGAATACACCAATGGAATATAAATGAAATATCTCAAATATTTAGGGACTTTTGTGCGAACTCGCTTATGTCCAGAGGAACTTGTCTGTTATCCTATATATTTTCTTTAATGACAGAAATAATAACCGATGAAAAATAAAGAAATATAAATGATGAAAGTCCATAATTCACGCATGAAGAACAAAGAGAATATTTTGCAACTTTTCATCTTGAAAATGTATCCATTTCAATTTTATTGATACATATTATACTTAGAATAATAAGTCAACAGGTATTAATCGCTTGCTTGAAAACACGTGTAATTGTATATTAGCTCATTCAGATGAATTTCCTCGTCTTCGTTTTTGCTTCAGCTGTTGTGTACTCAAGCCTTCTGGGGCGTCGGTTGAAATTGTGAATGTCGAACCTTGGTATGAAGGGCATACGCTTCTTCCATAAACGTCACATACAGTACCACATACTTGCCAGTTCTATGAACTCACCCCTTCTGACTGATGTGTTGATTTTCCAAAGAGCGAGAAAACTTTACCAGCGCTCCCATGTTTGGGGTCATGTTACACTTTCTGAACTTGTCTAGTTCGTCAGTGTGTCATATATTGTGCCGGCCAGTTTCTCATATGGTCTCAGCGGATCCACGTTGTGAGTCCAGCAGTTGTCTGACCATCTTGCAACATGAACAGCCCATTGCCATTTGGGTTTTGTAGTGTTTTTTGCAATGTGATATCGTTGACCCCTGCTTTGGTTTTCTAATATAATGAAAGAAGACACACTAAGGTACCCTAAATGTAGAATCATGGTAGACCCTTGCTGGACCCCGGCCTAATATAACAGTATGTTGATTGCAGTGTTCCAATCCTCTTTATTCTGTTTGATGCATAAGTTGTATAGATGGACTACTTAGTGATGATGGCTTTTTTGAGTAAGTCGATGATGATATTATCTTGTCCGAGTGATATCCTTTTTCTAATTGTTTGATGGCTTGCTTCCCCTTCCATGAAATAATTTCTGGGAAGCCTTCGAACTGCTTACTTGTGGCTTGTGTATCTTGCTCATTGTGGTGTGTATATTGTTTGGAGGAATAGAGATGTTTGTAGAATTGCCAGGCACGTTCGACAATTCGGTTCCTATCCGTTGTTAGGTATCCATTTTCCTCGAGCACACTAGTTATTTGCAGTCTTACTGTATTGAGAGTTGTGCTAATAGTTTTGAAACCTCTACCTTTTTCGAGGATTATTTTCGTTGACTGCCGTTGTGTGTCTTCTTATATCTTCTCTTCATTTCTGTGGATGCTTTTGTTTAGTTCCGTTGTTTCTACCTTTTCTATTGTAGTTGTCAGCTTGAGATTTCTGCGTTTTTTTCTGGGATTCTTGATTTTTCTGAGAATATACTGATGGCTTTATGCCCTGTGGCTCAAACATATTGGCGATTTAAATTAGCGAGGTTGTTATTTTGTTTTTGTTAAGCTCGTTGATGTTAGTACCGTTGTTGTTCTCTTCTGGTTCGGTGAGAAGTTCATATATGTTTCTTTCCAGTTAAATGACTCTTAGGTGGTGCTTTTTGTAACCTGAATAACAAAAAAGTATTTCGTTTCTCGCTTGCCGTGGTATTAGTTAATTAATTGTACATTCAGCTTAGTCTGTCATAAGACATCAATACTGGAACATCCAGTTGGAATTGAATATTCGCAATGCTCAAGAAAACTATCATTCAACACTAGGCATGCTTCCCTAATATATGAGATGGTAGTGATAGCATACTATCAATATTTGTATAGAAGAAGAGGAAAGAGAGAAAATAGACCATGGCTTGAGAAGATTCACTCATGCCTTTCCAGAGATGATTAGCGAGGAAGTGACAAAGATGATCCCGATATGCATTTGTATACGGTTTGCCGAATTAAAATATGAACAAACCATCTGCTACTCTAATTCTAAACATTTGCCAGTATGTTTGCAAAATTACATTTATTTCGACTTTTCTCGGAGAAGGACCCTGTAAAATATAGCACTCATTTACACTTATTACATAGCAAATTAGTTGGGTAAGATATGGGTGGATATCCAAGTAATAATCTATCCAGAAACGAAGGAATATAGTAAAATTAAAGAGTAATACTTACTTGGAACATACTAATTAGAGGCCATGCAAAAATACGTTAATAGCTAAACACCGTTTCTATGTGATAACATCATTTCTAAGGGTTAATCCCTGGAGTTACCTAATTAAGATTATGCAGAAATGATGTTAAACACTTATGTGTAATCATAGGCGTATTTCTATAAGTGAGCGAAAAGGCTTGATTTGCCTTATATCTTCCACGGTTTTGCCCGGATAACACTGATTACGTACGCCTATGTTTATACTAACAAACAAGTCTTGAAAGCTTCATTGATGGCATATTGAAGTATTTTCTACTAAAGAAGCAACAGGAGTAATTGACATTAAATTAAATGTAAGGTATATAATAATATTCATTTAACTGTAATGCCTTCGACAGTTATAAAACGGTGCTTGATTAATACATTGATATTTTCCAAATAATTACAATCGCAATGATCAATAACACGTTTGCCAATACACCAGAATTCTAATCAAGGACTGATTACACAGTGACAAAAATTGAGAGCGGAATTAGTTGACGCTCGACGTTAAACAAACTGGATAAAACATTTTGTTTTTGTTAATTTTCAATGGCATTAATTTATGCAGACAGAGATTACATCGACGAAATCGAACTGTGTTAATGCAATCAGATGTTTTAATCATTACTGATGGCATGATTAGCATTTCTACCTGCATAATTATTCATGCTCCTTTTTCTCATCTACTTTTTTACTATTACTTTACGACAAATAAAGTGAAGAATGCTCTAAGCAGGGCAGCCGCTTTGTTGAAAGTGATTAATAACGTTTGGTGTGATTGCTACAATATACATCCATTTCTCTTGAAATGTTGCACATTCATCTAATAATAAGGAATTTGAAAAGTGATCTGGTGTTAAAGATTTAATCAAAATCTACTTCCTAGTATAAAACACAAGGTAATTCTACTAGAATTAATGTCACACTATTGTGGCCCTGTGTTCGATTATGCTGTATATATTTATTACTGGAATAAAGATAACGCAACGAGTTTTAGATTCTAAGAGTAATTGCTACGTTTGCCAATAAGGCTTTTGGAGAAATGTGGGGGCTAACTCATCGCTAACCTTTGCCAGAGACGAACGTTGTCAACTATATTGTTATCAGCAACTATTCTTTGCAAGGCAAGCTCTTCTAAACTTCATGGTTACAACCAACCACTTTCTTTCGCCTTCCCCATCCGCCTCTCCTTAACTTTTTATAACCCACCCAGGTCCCGTATTGATAGTTGAAATGAAGTTTTCACTGACTTTTTATAAATACTATTTGCATTGTTAGAGAAAATAACACCGGCAACCTTCAAAGGAACGGTAGAACTTCACGGTCAGCTCTGACATCTACAAACGACGGAATGTTCACGTCCCATAGCTCATCCATAGTAGCAGAACAACCACGAAATGAGGCGGCATAACCCCATAGCTACCTCGGACATCTGTTAGAAGAAGGAACTTCCTGTGACCTACTGACCATACCATGCAAACTTTTGGTTTAAATAGTGGGGATGGTCGTGCACACGTGGCACATCACCTTAAAATCCCAGCACGCAGGCCGGAGGGATATTCTCCGTACAGGCCCCGCTGACTAAGGTCCTACATTCGTGGAAAACTCTCCCAAAATATTCATGCATTCATATGTATGTATGTATGTATGTATGTATGTATGGATGTATGTCTGAGTTTATTGCAAGGTTTAAACCCCGATCTAGGTTTTCTCATACAAGTCCACAATCCAAATTCTATGGGTTGCAAAATTAATCTTTGATTGTGGTATATATATATATATATATCATCAGCTTTCCAACGGTGTATGTTCCAAATATGTATCCTTTGGGCCCAAAGAGTTACAGCCCCAGAAACATACCATCTTTGGTATTTTATGATGAATGGTATGGACAACATCTTGGATCATTGCAAAATAATATTATCTCTTGCTGCTGCGGGAACATTATGACGTTAAGTCTTTTAAAAGAGACTCTAAATATGATGGTACCATTGACACAACATGTCTTGCACACAGATAAAATTAATGGCATGCACATCCAAAAATGAAAACTGATGCCATAACATATTTTAGTAACTTGTCTTTATTATCATTGTAGTGTGGTTGTCGCTTCCAAATCCAATAATATTGTTCAGAGGAAGATATGACAGCCTTATTTCAGACCACACTTGCAGTGCCGCCAAAGTTGGTGCGTTCGTACAAATTTGGCATTATTTTCTGCCAGATGGACTTTACGAAACACTTGAGATTTGTAGCGGTACAATTAGTAAAATGTGTAAAATGTGTAAATATAATTTGACTCCAAGCAAACTAGGCACACATATCTATGTAGTTTCATACATTAAACTTAGTGAATTAGAGATTAGAATGGTATTCTGGACAAGCGTTCACCAACCATGTTTTGCATCGCAGACCGGTTTAATATTGACACTATTCTTGCGGGCCGGCTGTCGGGACGGGGTTGTTACTCATGAATGGGATATTGGTGATAACCCAACTATATGTCGCGTATACGTAGTTATACACTCAATTTAATATTTAAAAGGATTTCCTTTCTTACAGTTATGCACATTTAATGCATATGTGATAAAATTGATATATGACAACAGCGAGAACTCCTCGGAGAATAGGTCCACTGCTTCTGGCAAATGGAACAGCTCAGCTGAGGTAAAACGTACATTCAGAATAGTCCAGTAAGGAAAAGGCTAAACGAATATGAATCCAAATAAGCAAGAGGTTAACAAAAATATGATTATTCTATTTGCAAGTTGATACCAGTGCGGTACTCAAGGCACACTCTTTCCTACCTTTATATTGCTCGGGATGTCAGTGCGGCACCTGATATATTTTATATCTACATACCGACATGACAGAAAATGTGTTTCGATCGAGAACTACTTTTTCATTTTTTAATATATTTCTGTATCTACACATGTTTTCCACCCATTATATCCATGAATTCCGATTGCATGTTGTCAAAGTGTATGCCTTTAGGTAAGAAGGAACTGATTAAATGTTAAGGAATATTTTCCACGTTTACCTCCCTTGCATCCTAACTATTTCTTAACTGACTTTCATTCATATTTTTGTGACAATGAGGTTGGTAGGGGGATGCGCTCACTGGATGCTTTCTAGCTTGAATAAGTTATCGCCAAACGATAGAGCATCCAGAATAAGCGAAAATGATTTTTGCGAATATTTAATAAACACTACAACTTAACTATGTTATAGTGAAACTTCTTGTATATATCCATTGTGTAAGGGGGGGCATTATATCCTCACATTTAGTGAAGGTGTGTTACTAGTTTAATATGAACTGAAATTATTGAATAACTGTGTTGAATACTTATTTATGTTTGTTCTCTTTCTTGTTTCTACAAAACGAATTAATTATTCAACTAATTCATTTTTATTATGGTAGTTCTGTTTTACTATTAAAGCAAATTAATTCAGCATATAATGCAATCTAATCGTGAGCTATCAGTTAGATAGTAATCTATTAATGCAGTTATATAATCCCGGGGTCTTCATATTTTAACCAGGCACTTAGAGACATTCGTTTAAACATGAAATTAGTAATTTCAAATGTTATTGGTAAAAATACGCAAAAAACATAATTGTTTTATTTACTCAACTTTGTGGTATAATGTATCATTATCGGAAATAGAGGTATAACGGTTGTGCTGTGCTAATTTTACAAAGGTAGATCACCTGATTGCCTTTGACGTCCGACATTTTACATGGGCTCATACACTGGCGATTAGCGAAACTAAATCCCAACTGCTTAAAACGATAAGGAAATAAAGAAGATGTTAGTTTTTCATACACACGGTTTATGCTTTGTGCACCTAAGTAATGAGTAATGCGCATGGTATTTATTCCTCTCTCCACAACTACTGCTTCTTCTTCGCTTCACACCTGAACTCTCCCAAAAGATTCAAATGCAATATGAATCTCGGCATTCATCACACACAGCACAACGCCTGAATATTGTTTCGGTATGTGGCTCGTCGTCACCATAGCTTTGTCTCTCTCCTATTTTGGAGCTGCCGATATATATGCAATGAGTATTCATGTTTTAATGTCCGTGTGTCTTTGCAGATACACTGGTGTATATTTGTGTATATCTCTATTACAGCATCAATGTTCTCATATACACACGTAAATGCGCAGACACACAAAGCCCGATCTGGTTGATAATGATCGCACCAAGGGTATATTTGCAATGTTTATCTGATGTCGTAAGACAAATATTAGTTTGATGTCTTGAAACTAACAGAGTATATAATTTACATCAACTTTTATTAATGTGAGAGTATAGCCAAGCAAGGTCCCCAAACGGTGGCGTACCAGCAGCGGGGAGTGGGCGGTTGCCCCGGGTGACACCATCACAGAGGGTGACACCAATATCAAAATGTTCATATAGTTTCTTGGTAATTCTTTTTTCTAATGAAACATCCCAGTAGTTATAACAAATATAATGACATTATAATTCCACATAAGCATTGTGAGTAGGCTTATATACATACAATTATAAAAGGATTATGTATATATGTTAATCTCTTTCTGTCTTGCAAAGAAGGTACTAAGAGGTTATGTCCTATAGATCAAGGACCAGCTGAGCGGTGATCTTTCGTTTACAGAGAAATCATCTCCTAGCAACAATCAACCGTTCAGTTTCCTTAGGCGTGTTAGTGATCCAGTTGCCGATTGTCATTTCTAAAGACGTTACTGTTTTATAAAATATTGGAAATACTGATGGTATCATCTGTGCAGTTTTAATTCACAACGTAAATGTTCACATTTTGTTAATTTGTTGATAATTCCTATTTCATTTTATTTGACTTTTTAATTAATATATTTGTTAATTTAATGAATTAAAATTGACTTATCATTGTTAAATTTGAAGGGATGTGCAATAGGTTGCGTTGTCCTTCATGGACCCTTGCATAATAAGCTTTTGTTGAGTCTTCAAAAGTTGGTGGGATGAAAGGGACTACTAACCCGGATATGTATATGGCAATCAAGGCTCGCCCCTGAGACTGATAATTTCCCAAATCCCCCCAATTTACCAATTATCAAAAACACTTAATTATGCTATTCCCCAATATTTACCTAGTAAATACAACGTACAATCTACCCAATAATTTCTACACATACTAAATACAGTAGAACCTACCCAAGGTGTGTGTCTTCGCTAGACGCCGATAATTTGTTTACCAAAGTAGACGAAACTATTAATATCATCTGTCAATGTGTATATAAACACAGTTCCCTATCACCCGCAAAAGCAAACCGGCTATCCGCCAAAAACTAATACGTGCTGGCACCACTAAAAGTTCCATTCTACGACCATAACGGTCAGTCAGTATGGGTAGTCCCTTTGGTCCTACATTTTCGGATTGTTACATGTCTCATGGTGAAAACACAGTTTTTGAAACATTGCCTACACCACCTATATATGTCCGATATGTCGACCACATCTTCATCCTGGATAATATAAATGAGCTCAAATCGTCCTATGAAAATGTATCCGTCCTTACATTTACCTACGAACCTAGCATAAATAATAAAAAAAACCTTCTTGATGTTCTTCTCGATGCTAAAGACCGAACGTTTACCACCTCCCCTTACAAAAAACCTACACGTAAGAACTCCTGCCAGCTCACTTACAAAAGTGAATGCCACCCACCGTTATAAAGAACTTTATCCACATAACACAATTGATCTCATCTACCTGCACAATACCCTCTAAAGAACCTTCCAATATCAAGCAAACACTCATAAACAGTGGTTTGCCCAACTATGCAGTTGACAACCAAATGAAATTAGCTTCAACTAAACTAACAATAACACAAACAGCAACAACGATAAAAACAAAACTACAAACTTATTCTATTATAACCAGATGCACCGAAACTATAAACAAGATGAGTCAATACACCTCTGCCGTTGAACCGGAGACACTCATTACATTAATTATTTACTATAAAAAACAAAATGTCGTATATGAATTCACTTGGCCTTTAGGAGACTCTGTCTCCCATCAACAATTGAATTCTTATATCGAACAAATTACAGCTACTATATCTAGATGCCTTACCTGCCACCTCTCAGATCAGAGCGCATGAAAAAACAGATCTACTGCCTAACAAGACATGCGATTCTGTAAGCGCTCATTATACAATTAAAAACAAAATCTCTTTTGGCTATGAACAATGAGTTTTATATGTATTCAATAACTAAACAAACGAAACCCCCTTCCAACAAGGAATATATGTGTCTATCGTTCCTTCTGTGACGCCACAGAAACCAACCAATGGCTCGCGCTCAATTTAATTTGGATACTATTTGAACAGTGCAAAACAATAACATTACAATTTTCACGATCTCGAAAATGGCTGAACATAGTGTCGAAAACGCTCGATCTAATATATCATTTGTACAATATGTATATACATTGGATCCGGACATACATTCTTGTGTGCGTAAACAAGAAGGATTAACCCAAAAGGTGAAACGTTTTTTCTTTTCCGTCGTATTTAACCAGACATGCATTGACAAAGGATTACTGTCTA
>VCCN01000407.1:4031128-4042074 GCA_006491835.1 Architeuthis dux
GTTAGTCAGCTGAAGAAAATAATTGGAGGAGTGGATCATCTGTTTTTACAGGTATTACAGGAATTTGACTCATAGTCTGTTCTGGTGGGATCAAATTGTTTCAGCGAGGAAGCCGTAGATCCTCTCCGCGATGATGAGGATCTTGTACGCTGTTGGTAGGCATGTGATGGGCCTATGGTTCTTCCATCGTTGGGAGGAGGTACGTGACTCCCCATGTAGGACCTCTGTGACATTTCTCAGGATTCCCGATGATGTCATTGTAGGCCATGTGAGGTATTCGTGGTTGCTGGGTAGGCTCTTGATCCATAAATTAGCGATTTTTCAATCCATGATGCTTTCCAGTGTTGGCTTTGTTAATGGCAGCAGTGGTCTCTGTGATGTGGATTGTTGTTGGATCCACAAAACTCTTTCGTTGTGAGACTTGTTGCTTTACCAGTTTTCACTCCAGAACTCCACAACTACACAACCGCTTCGGTAGTAGATGGTACGCATACATCTATATGTTTTTGTCCAACTCTCGGTAGAGTCTTTTGTTATCTTTTTTGAAGATTTTGTTTTGCTAAAAGAACCTGCTTCTTTCCGATGTTTAGTTGTCGTTCGAGCTATTTCCTTTCTTTATGTTGAAATCTTTTTCTAACTTACTCAGGCGTGTTAGTTGATTACGCATTTCTTCTTTTTTTCGTTCTCGTTTTTGTTCGTGTTGCTTTGGTCTTACTTCTGCTGCGTCTGCGATGTATGAGTTGGTTGATTTCGGTCAGGAACACTGGCTTTTGCGTATCGTCTTTGATTTGGTTTTGTGGTCCTTGTTGACCTTTGGGATTGATGGTCATTCTTCAAAGGGGTTTTCCTTTATGGTTTCCCATACGTGTCGAATGGTTGTCGTCATCTGTATTACTTTCTCGTTATGCTCTTCCTGACCTGCCCCTGCTTGCTGGTGTCTTACTGGGTGTCAGTGATAGTAGTTTCTGCTTGTTGTTCTTCCTTATTTGTTGGCGTCTCGTTTGGTTCATTGATATGTCCATCTTTGTTAGTGCTGTTGTTCTTCCTGGTGTTTTCTCGGATGTTCTGGAGTACCAGGTCCGGTATTCTCTAATATTTCATGATGTCACGTCTAACACTGGAAAGTTTGATTTAGTCTGTCCGTGGAGTGTGTCCCTCGCCAGATGTTGTAGGCGACTTTAGACGTTGAATTCCCTGTCGGGTTTAGTGAAGCAGTATAGAATGCTTCCATGTCTCCTATATACTCTACCCTGGTCCATTGTTGACTTTTTACTTTTGTCTGGATTTCAGTTGTACACCGAAGGCCACTGTGAGGAGTGTCCTCGGCGTGGTGTCCCTCTTGTACTTGTTGCGGAGGGTTTGTTCCAGTGGCAAACTTTTCGATCCCAGTCTGGTTCCTCCCTAGGGATCACGGTCTTTGCTGACCCGCGTGACGACCGATGCGGTGTGAATATCTTGTAATTCGTATCAGCATCTTCATGTATTTCGTATTTGCCCATACGTGGGGGCTGGTTCTTGGGCATAATAGCACATCCATATCATGGTGTGTATCCTACGCAACACGTTTAGGAGGCCAGACCTCCTCCACTTTTTTTCTTTTTCCCGCCCCTCTTCTTTGTAGGCTTGATAGGCAGCCTATGCAGTGTTGCGTTCGGTATGTGTGAGTAGTTAGTTGTATGGTGTTTATCCCCAACGTGCTAGTTGGGTGGTGTTGGTTTGTTCATATCTCTCACTTAGTTTTTTCTAAAACGCGCCTTCTCGCATACTAGAGTGTTCTGTCTAGAGCTAATAACAAGGAACAGACAGACAGATATTTTATCTATTCTTGTCTTTGAGGCCTCTTCACTGATAGGGTGGGTTGGGGGAGGTAATCATTTAAAACTAGTTAGTTATGACCCGGTCATCTTCATCATGATTATTATTATTATTATTATTATTATTATTATTATTATTATTATTATTATTATTATTATTATTATTGTTGTTGTTGTTGTTGTTGTTATTATTATTATTATTATTATCATCATCATTATCATCATCATCATCATTATTATTATTAGTAGTAGTATTAGTAGTATTGTTGTTGTTGTTGTTGTTTTTTGTTGTTGTTATTTATGTATTTATTTACATATTTACACCAGATGCATGGTGGTCAGCGATGAAACTGAATGACAGCAAGTCTCCTCAAGTCTCCAGCTCTCCTTTTACTTGCCCTCAACAAATATATGGTGGTTATCGCTCCAACCCTCGATCCATCTTACTCACACATCAGAGCAGTGCTGTGGTTTGTACCGTACCGACCTTCCCCTGTGTTATTCATTTATTTTGCTTTTGTTTTGTTGTGTTGTTTTTGCTTGGTTTGTGTTTTGTTATGTTGCGTTATGTGTGTGTTTATTTTTTGTTGTGTGTGTGTGTTTGTTGTTGTGTATGTGCTTTCTGTTTTATGTGTGTATTTTAAACATTGCCACAACCCATAAGACGGAAGTGAGTTCACGGTCATACGCCGGGTAAACCTGGGTAAAATAAAGAGAATCGCACGAAGTGTAGGGGCGAACTGTCCTCTCTCTGACGGTGATCGGTAAACACCACATTTGTCTGTGTCTTTGTTCCTTTGCTCCATCCTTCCCTTTCAGTGAGATTCCCACGAGCTGGGAGACACTACACCTCCCACGCGTGCCGTATTCATTTTTCTCTTAGGCCATTGTTGTCTCATACTCTCCAGTAGTTGTGTGGTCTGCAGGGTCTGTACCTTCCTCTTATCACCAGCTCCTCCAATCGTTTTCTTTCCAATTGTTGCTGCTGCTGCTGCTATGAGTCGTGAGGAGCCAATACTATTATTGATATATATATATATATGTGTGTGTGTGTGTGTGTGTGTGTGTGTGTGTGTGTGTGTGTGCGTTACATTTGGTTATGGTGTTGTAATATGATGTATTAACACATTTAAAACTTGACAACTTGACCCCCTTGAGACCCAGGACCTGAACCTGTATTATCAAATTAAAAAATCTGTCTGATACTGAGATAAGTATTGGCTTGTTAATTTGAGAAGACATGTTTAAGAAAGAGACTAAGAATATATGTATACATGTTTGCAGCGTATGTTGATAGTTTGGTCGGAATATATATGTGACTACACCGGGTACCTCCAAGGATTATGATAGTGTAATGCATTCTATATTAACCAGAGGGAATAACATTTAAATGTCACGTGAGACAACCAACGCGGCTCATTTGTTCATAGACGGTTGACATTTTGACATTTTCTAAAACAGCTGACTATTTTCTCGTCTTATCCGCAAGACGTTTTTTGTCGAAGGAAAGCCGACGGCCTTTGCTACGTGTTCTGCTATAAATACCCTTATATCTAACACTATCATTATATAATCTTCCCATCTAATATGAGGAAAATGTGTTAGACACAATAAAACTATCAAATTATTTTAACTTACACACGCACATTCACATAAATATACATATATTGGTGATTATAGTTATTCTTGTCATGTACGATTTCTATTCTATGTATTTTTCTTATCAATACGATTTCGAATCTTTACTATTGTTGGTGCTCATTGAGAGTTCACAACAATAGTAACGAGTGGCCTTCACTTGAGACCAAGTAATAGCAAGACTACTCAATACACAGCATTTCCTAAATAGTCAAGCAGATATTAGCTGTTTTCTGGATGGTTTCGTTTCTGCCCAGTATTACCAATTATTCCAACCTCTCTGCAATGTTCATTAAGACTTCTAATCGTGATAATGATTGGCAACACGGTCTCCTCGGGGTTCCAGTTATGTTCTCGGTTCTCTGACTAGGTTTTCACTTTCTTCCAGTATTACTCTATGTTCTGCTGGAACAGTGACATCCACTATGTGGAAACGGTTATTCCCTTTGTTTACACAGACTAAAGCTGGTACTCTGGCCTGGATTGGTGAATCTATTTGAATTTCAAAGTATCAGGGAATTTAACTTCCGTTTTCTTCCAAAATATCTTCTGGATTTGCATATATGATTTACTTTCAAGGGCATATCCTAATTTGCTACTTTTGTTTACTTTATGGTTGGATGTTTCATTTCTATCCCCGCATTATCATTATTATTCTTCATGTTCACGTCTGGTTATCATTGCTGGGGACTCAGTGGCAGCTGGTCTCCACAATCACCAGCCCTCCTCTCAGTATTCCAGCAGTCTACATCAGTGTTGTGGTTTCTCACCAGATAGCTGATGATCATCGCTGAACGTTGAATGCCAGTAAGTCTCCTCAGGTATCCATCCCTCCTCTCAGCGTCCTCACATATCACAACAGCGCAGAGGTTTGTACCGTTCCAACCTCCCCCCGTCTTACTTACACATGTCTTCTCCTTTCTAGCGGTTAGGTCGTTGCTGATGACTGGAGTTCGCAATCTGATATTTCCAGTACTCTCCTCAGTATTAACGTAGACACCAGTAACGATGTGGTCAGCATAACCTCGATCCTTCCTCTTATCTCTAATCTTGACCTCAACATATATGCCAGAGTTCCAAGTGCGCCTACTGCTATTGGCAATATTCTGACTTCCATGTTCCACACCTTTTACAGCTCCTGGTATTTTCCCAGTTTTTCACTCTCTTTCATATTAACTATGTGGTCCACAGATACGGCCATGTCTATGATTTGGCAGGTGTTCCTTCACTTGTCCACGATTACCAGATCCGGTCATCTTGGACGGTGGTCGGTTGGATGTCAAATTCCATGAGTAATATGTGGCTTCTTTCCAGGAGAGTCTCTGGTTTGTGGTGCTACTCCTTCTGGGATACTTTTCTAAATTCACTGGTTATGTGGTTTGCAGTCTCATCCCGTTATCCACAAAGGCGGCATTTGCTGTTTGTCTGGATTCTGTCGATCTTTGCCTTGATATAATCTGTTCAGATGCATTTGTTCGGGGCTGAGGAATTATGTTTTTCTCTTCAGATGTCCTTTGTGTAGCCGTGTTCATGCTATTTTATCTGTGATGTTTTCTATCTGTCTTTGGAAATCTTTAGAGTTATTCTTGTTCCCTCTTTTCGTTCCTTGTTGTAGCTTTTGCTACTCCGTCGTCTGCTATCTTTTTGTTGTTTGTTTCATAATATCTTCACCGCTTGCTTGCACATACTTTCCCAATCCCTCATATCTGGGGTGCATAACCTTGTGCATTTCCATAAGTTTCCTAGTTCGCCGGTCCATTGATTGGAGTTCATCCTTTGTCCATCCAAGAAATGGTCCTGTGTTTCTACCGATACTGCCCATATGCTTATTCTGTCCATAGATTATTCTGTAATATGTGTATTATTCTCCTACGGTAATCCCTTTTTTATTTTCTCTTTCATTTCTTCCTGTGTTATCAAGTCACATTCGAGAACCCCAAGGTATTTAGATCACCCATGCGTGGTTATTATTGTAATTATTACCCATGAGTGTGCATGTTCGCACCCTATGTCTGGTGGTCATCGCTGGTCACGAGTGGCAACAAGTTTCCAGCACTCCTCTCAGCATTCCCGCAGTTCACAGCAGCGCTGTGGTTTTTAATATCTCACCAGATGTTTGGCAGACGTAACCGAAGGTTGAGTTAATGTAAGTATAATCAGGACCCCAACCCTCCTCTAAGTGTCCTCTACCTTCCGCTGCTTTTATAACATTTATGCCGTGTTCATTCTGTTAGGCCATTGTTGGCGGCCGGGAGGTCGTTAGTCTTAAGGTCGTTAGTCTCAGATTCCCAGTACCTTCCTCAGTATTCTTGCAGATGCCAGCTGATCTGCATAGTCTCAATTCCCGATCCAACATCTCCACTCCGGACTCCAATGTATTTGGCACAGTTCCCATGGTACAGCCATGCCTAGGATTTGGCAGGTTCTCTTACTCTTGTCCACAACTACCAGATCCGGTCTCACTGCTTGGATGGCGTGGTCGGTTTCGATGTCAATGTCCCAGAGTAATGCATGTCTTCTAATGTGGAGGATTGTTGCTGGTATCGTTTTTTCTCCATAGGTGAATCCTAGTCGTTTGCATAGTTTCCAGTGTTTGTGTTTGTACTCCTGCGTGGTTAATACCCTGATAGTTCTGTTATCCGGTAAGCTGATTCATTCCACTATTCGCCTGCGCATTATCAATAGCGCGAATGTATCCATTACATGCCGTTGTTCTGTTCTTTAACTTTGTGGAGCAGCATAGTATAAGAAGAAGAAAAAGAACAAGAGTGTTCTTATGGAACTTTTATGAAATTATGAACATGTTTGATATTCCGTATATCTTCATCGGTCATTTCATGAAGAGAAAGTATTTTAAAACTCCTAAAACTGGATTCAAACGTCCAACTCGAGATGGCTGCGTTCCACAATGGACACAGGATTGGAAATTGAACCTCAACTATTTTGGTTCTAACACTGCTTTGAGCGCTCATACTTTCATTTCATTAAATCACTGATATTCAGAATAGCGAAAATGTTCATAATTTCATAAAAGTTTCATAAAAACGGTCTTGTTTTTTCTTCTCTTAAATATTATCAAGCAAGACGTTATCGCTCATTACTTATACGACATCATCATCATCATCATCAGCAGCAGCAGCAGCAGGAGCATCATCGCCAGTACAATTGAGCGTTAAATAAAACAGGTTTAAATATAATAATAGAGTACCTCTAATGATCAACTATTGGAATTTTTAAATGTTTGTCAAAACAGATCATTGAATGAAACAAGTAAACAACAGTATTCTCAATTTTATACGAAGATTAATCAGGACAGAAAAATAAAATGGAGTTAGTGCAAAGAGAATGCCTATCTATGCGATTTACATTTTTAAAGAAAGTACTTTTAGCAGTTATACATGTTCTTGAGTATGTGTAGAAGGTTTGGTAGAGCTGAATCTCGGTACATTGTTGAGTTCTATAGAGTTTATTTTGGGGGTCCCGCAAAATGAAGGTGTCCTGAAGTGTTGATCTTTTAACTCTTAACTTGATTTGTTATTATGCCAACTGGCATAGGAAGTTTAGTGATCATCAGATATTAATTGAGGATCAACCGGAACACGTTGCCGTATTTCCAGAGCCTCCAATAGTTTCGTACCGCCGCAGCAGAAGCTTCATATCAATATTAGTCTCATGTCAACCAACACTTAAAAAACATCGGGATCAAGCATCAGATGCACACAGGACAATTTTTAAAAAAAACGTGGTCGCCCGTGCAAATTATGTGACCATATGGTACAAAGAGAAAGGTTGAAAAATGTTAGATCTAGCAATAGATGTAAGATTTCGGGAAGTTATTGTCAATCACAAAATGTTATGTGCATGAAAGACTCGCTTGGCTCAGAGGGACAAGCTCTTATGTCTCTGGGCCAAGTGAGATTTTCCATTCATACCTCCCGGTCTACATACACAAGACAAACAAAAAAACACGTATTACCTCTCTCACACACACAGTAACCAAACAAGCACACATGGTCTTCACACACACACACACACACACAGGCAGACATACAGACATCAGGGATCGTCCAGACACTATTCTTTACACCCTACCGCGTATGATAAGACCTACTCCCTCTCTTACACTTCCAGACCAAACATTATCCAGTTTCATCAAAACCTCCTCTGAAGAAAGCCGTATCCACGGAAGAAAGCCGTATCCACGGTTGAAACATGTCAGGAAATAAATAATATCGCACTGTCTTCTTTTTATCATACTGTTGGATAACGCCTATCATATATCATCATCAGCAGCAGCCACTGCTGGACAAATTCTTAATCGTTACTTTTAAATTCTAAACTTTAATATTTCTCAAAGTCGGGAAGTGTGTGTGTTACTTTCCAAAACGTTCCATATTGATAGATACGAAAGGAAGAATAGTGAGGTTATATTTGTAATTATCCGGCCCCTCGCTTGAGGATAAAATTCTTTTGTGAATGGTTGATACCTTCTACAGTGAATGAATAGGTCGTTACCGTTTTGAGTATAATTCCTAGGAGGCAAAAAGGTACCTTTCGATTTTAAATGCCAGTGATTATATTGATCATACGTGGGAAGAAAAAGCGAACTTCGGAATAAATGTCAGCCCTAGAAGAAGAATAGAGAAAGGAACTTAGTTGAATATCTAATAAATGGTGAATAAGAAACGTTAGCATTAGCCACCTTGTTTGAATGCAGAATATAGATCGAGTTGAGAATGTGTCAGATCAATGACCCTTATTGAACAAAGGTATGTTAGCCTGAACAATTACAATAATTCTTGAAAGTGTATGCATTCAGAAGTAGAGCTATTATACTTATGAATAATTATAATTGTCCTATTGTGTATTTTAATACATTTTTGAGAACTTATCATGATCCACTATTAACGCACGGTGCCAAGCCATTAGCGATTTATGTTCTCTATTATTTAGACAGTTTTTTTAAAAGCTTGGATGAATTCACCCCAAGGCCATATACATGCAACACATTATGTGAATAAAACGTACTTGAAATGACTTGGTATACTAACAAGCTAAATAATACTCCGTATAATGTTTATGTAATCTCGATATTATTAAATCCAATATGAAACAGACAGGTAAATATTTGAAATTGCAATATGATACATTTAAAGCACATTCCGTCCCGCACGTCATTCATAGCGAAGTAAATTAGATCCTTAGTAGAGTGACCAGTAAAAAATTTGAGCTTAGTAAATATTTTCATTTGAATTTATTTTGCAGAAGATTCCGCGTCTTTGTTATCTTTACCACAATGTTTTTGCCGTTGTACTCTATGGTTTCTTCAAGTATCGGTCGCCCTCGGTATATTGCCAAAGATGTTGAAAGAAAACTGTTATTGACTCACAGGCACATGGTATTCTCATTATTTTAGCGGCCACTCTCAATGTCTTTCCTAGAAAGATTTAGACCCCGGAATTATCTTCTCTCCCCGAATCTTATTCTACAGTGGAGTAGTTTCTATTGATCTATATTGTGCACAACTGTTTTATACATGTTATATGTGTGCGTTTTCAGGTACTGATCCCTTGCCCTTACTGGAACCGCTGGTCTTAGCACTTCCACAATCTTGTGCACGGCCCAAGTGGTTGCTGCACAAGTAATAATGATCTTGAGGCAGATCAAGCGAATCGTCAAAAGTAGAATACGTTACTTTTGTCGACTTGACAAAAGGCGTTCGGCACTATGAGTTGGAATATCCTGGAAAACGTTGTTTGTCAAAGTTACTCGTCATGACCATGCAACTCTATAAAGCACAACTCAGTCAAGTTGAATTTGCTAGCAACCTTTCACATACATTCCCGTTTGCTATCGGTGTGTCGCTGTTTTCAGTATTCTTTAATCCGACGCTAAAACAGGTTATTGAAGACTCTGTAGATGAGGACATGTGAATTTATAAGTATACATTGAGATTTTAGAATTATTCATATTTATACATTCACATGTCGATATGTCGATATCTCTCTCGACATGTGTGTATTATATAGGTACATTAATATTACCCACATCAACGCACTCATATACCTTTAATATTTAATATTGGAAGATATTTTCACTCTGTTGATTAATCAACTTAGCCACCCTTATTCCGGATCTATTGCTGCCACCAATCCGAGTTAATCACATATTGTAACATCTACGTTCTTGCAATCTTCCGACTTCGTATCGATGTGCTAATGATTTATTGCCAATCGTACTGCTCCAACTGTTTTATATATTCGTTCAAAATTGATGGATGACCAAGGCCCATGTATTTATTAAAATCAAGTGTCATCAATCTAAAGAAGTATACTGTATTCTTCCCAATACTATTGATATCTATGTTTGATGTTATGAAATAATCACGATAGCTTCAGCTAGGTCATCATGTTCATTCAACACTGTCCTTCAATACATCAATATATGTTGGGCAAAACATCTAATACCTAAATATCACCATTTGGACAAGGTAGCAATTACGTCTGTAATTGTATATTATTATTTCTCCAATATGGAACTAGTAACAGAGCCATTAAGACCAATGTCCACAATCTTAGAAGTTACTGTACGTGATCCTAATATTCGTAAATGATTATGGGTATCAGATGTCAAGTCAAGGCAGTTATTGCGTAATATTCAGTTCCAAAACAAATGATAGAGACCGTGTGACATCCTGCTCTTCCATTGCAGGCGAAAATCAGAGTGTGACTTCTCAGTGCACTAGGAACATTGCCTCTTACCAGCATCTGCTTGGCGTACTTAAAAGAGAAAGTGTGTCTCAGAACATTCCACAACTTTCTCAGGTGGTCATGTATTCCTAAGAATTAAAATGTAATTGCATTCATTACCATTTTAGGATACGCTCGTAATTTAGTCTATCTCTTCTCGTATCATTGCATTATAAAACTAACACTGATTAAAATAGTCCCACATTTTTTCAATGTATATTATTTATCCATGTCAGAAGAAAACAAATTAAACATGTAAACAACTTTAAGTAATTTATGTTAAACTGATTCCATCTTGTTAAGGAATACGTAATTTCAGAGAAAACACTGAAGTTTACGATTATGAGCAAGCCTGATATACTAAGAGTTTCATCAAGATATTGTATCAATAAAGAATATAAAACTGGGCCTGATTGGTGGGACAAATAATTGCATATTTGATACCAGCACTAATGGACCTTGTTGTAGCCAAGATGGAAGGCAATACTTATAATGCTGATTTTGATAACAGATAGAGAGTCCATCCCCAATTTAAAGATTGGCTCACTATAATCTTCCTAAATTGATTCAAGCCCATTTGGCTTTGTGCCGTACTGACCACCCAGGTTGAGTAAATATAAATAAGGAATACAAATGATAAATGAATGAATCAGCTTCCTTGTGAAATAAACCTTTTCAGATGACATCTTTAAAAGCTATAGCCACTGGCAGGTGTACAATTACACAGGTGACTCTTCCAATCTGC
>VCCN01000407.1:4086870-4097330 GCA_006491835.1 Architeuthis dux
ATATTCTTTGTGAAGAGTTCGGCGTGCTCATTGAGCTGAAGACAATAATTATTCCCCTATAAATACTTCAGAGGATCTACACAAATAGAACGGTTTGAATAAATCAACAAACCATCGCGATACTGTATTTCAAATATTTAATATTCATTAATGTAATACATTCACTTGAATGGCCAATCGATCTGTCTTATTATATGACTTGTTATTTCCTGAATATTGATAGACGCGAGGCTGTTTATTTTGGGTTCAGCTTGGATGTTACTAAGACAAAGTTATGTTGGCAAGACGACAGACGATAAGTATGAAATATAACAATTTGAGAAGGACTTAGATTTACGAATTGGCAAGAAATGCTTATGAATGCATCACTATGTTACGATAAGGTAAAAGCAACCAAGAGCATCTATTTCTTTCTGCGGGTATAAGACACCCTTCAATAAATCAATTCAATGTTAATATTGTTATAATATTAATGATGTGAATGGTCTACTCTTCTGTTCTATTCCTTAGAGGAATCACAAATCATCAGTAGTTCAACAAGCGGGTTACACAAATGATAAATTCAAAGGTCTTACTGGTAAATCACTCACACCGTTATTGAATAACCTGAAAGTTGCTTATGGCACGGTTCAGAATCCATACATTCAATATAGTAGCGAGGCAAGTTCAGTCTATTATCATGATCATTATACAATCATATTGCTTGTATTACCTCAACGCATAACATAAACCTACGGGGTCGGTGTAGATTTGCGTTCCGAATCAAGCTTAGAACTCCACAGCCCAATACAAACAGCGCACAAGACCGTATTATGGGGAATGAACGAGGTGAAGTTGCACCATTCCAAATAGGAAAGGCCTGTCTGTCGAAAAATCATGTTCACTTGTATCTGGGTTTGAACGCCGACCACCACTGTGGAACATGTGACTTTCACAACCAAATGTATCTTAACAATGTTAATATATATTTGATTGTAAACGATAGCATTTGGGGGATCCCGTTTTCTGCGTATCTTATATACTAGTGTATGTTTATTAGTTTGTGCTTGTCTAGGGGTGATATACCTGATTACTTTCTACCAGTGTCAATGGTTGGTTTTTAAGCTCAAGCAAGTATCAATATTACGAATGCTGCTTTTTCAAAGGAGCATGCCCTCTATACCTGAGAGATTGGCACAACACAAACGTCCCACTTCACATCTATCCCTGTTTCCTAAATAGCTATAGTAACTGTAATTCAACTATCATGAAAATGATTCAATTTTCTTAGCTAAACATTGTACTCGGTGTAAGCTTTGATTTGTGGCAAGTCTAAATCAATGAATCTCTGATTGCGCCTTTTATTTGTAGCGTACCGGCAAATCATATTCCGCATATAAAACACACACGTTCACACACGCGCGGCGCGCACGCGCTATCGCACACGCACACGCACACACACACACACACACATACACACATATATATACACACACACACACACACACACACACACACACACACATGTATTTTCACAGAAACATATTCGAGGATTATCTTGCTCATTCTTCGGACTTTCCCAAGTTAGGTTTTAATATGTACTATTTAAATGGGTCTAAAAGCTGAGATCCTAAAATATGCGCGATGACACTCATGATTCATAGATAGATATATTGATTGATAGATAGGAGCGCCTTATTGTGACGAAATGATCAGAAAGCGACTTTCACACGAATTGTATCTATATATACCTACAGTATCTATATATACCTACAGAGCTTATTTATAGTTGCCGACCTGGAGTGCCCAGTTTACAATGAATTTATACGTAAAACGTTTATAATCATTTAGTGATTTAGTGATGCTACAACTTACTTAAACATATATGTACCTGTGTATAGAGGAAAATAGGTATGTTTTATGTCAATGGATTTGCTTGTCTACGTTTTTGTTGGAATCACTCGAAAGAGCAGACATATGTCATTATATCAGTAAAATAATACGTACGATACTGGAGCGGTTGCCAGTCAATGCACACACAACATGATACTATGATATTACCAAATATCGTACAATAATGAATCATTCATAAGTATGTCAGCTTGCAATTAATCCCAGCCGTGTAGTATTGTTCCAATAGGACCTAAGTAGGACATCACGTGAAAACGGTTTAAAACTTAACCGGAACCATAGCTTATTTCTATTCAGTCTACTTGCACAGAAACGACCTTTCATCAGAGTGAGCCGAAAATAGCAATTTGGCCATACTCAGTCATTATTATACTGTTTGAATAATTATTTGGCAATGTCAAATATTCTATCTTGAGAACTAAATTATGTATTACTTTAAAAGAGAAAAACGCATGACCTCCTGAAGCACGTAATTAAGAATCATTTGAAGCAAAGAATGCCTCTGGAACGTTGCTAATTGGTGAAGAATATAACCTCGCATTATCCTGACTGATAAATGTGTTTTTACTCTCTTTTCAGGGTCGATGGAATGGGAAAATGTAATGTCCCTATTTAGTTAAAAGTCAAAACATAAATATTTAATTCTGTATCCCGTAAATGACCCGACAGAATATTGC
The DNA here is from genome assembly GCA_006491835.1 of Architeuthis dux. Lineage (NCBI taxonomy): Eukaryota > Metazoa > Mollusca > Cephalopoda > Oegopsida > Architeuthidae > Architeuthis > Architeuthis dux. The sequence goes on from VCCN01000407.1 coordinate 4,089,438, forward strand.
ATAGAATAGGGAGTGATTTGTAAAAGATTTACTAAGGTAAGTGAAACTTAACATAGAATCATATTGGAGAACAAAGCTGAATAGCATCATTGTGTTACGCCAGCCGTGAATATTTGCATTGTAAATTTGCATTTCAAACCCTGGCTTTCAATTGCGCCCAGACACTGACCTCTTGTGCAGGTGGGAAATAAGTAGGTGTATCAACTATTAAACAGGGCAAAGGTGTTGGGGATATTCACGTGAATTCATATGTTGACATAGTAATACATTCTGAGAATTGTCCCCATATGTAGTGCTTTTTTCTAAGGAACAGAAAAGAATGTTCCAACCACCAGAAAGTCTACTGAATTTCTCGTGATGGATCAAATAACATATCTTTTAGCAACCATTTGAAACAATGGACTCTTCAACTGAAGCGAATTCAGTAAGTTTTCTTTCTAAAAGAATAATGTAAACAAATTCAAATATTAACTAGTATTAAAAAATGATGCTTTATTCCATTGTAGCTTTGTTCTTACATTAAATCCATTCATTGCTGATATTATTCGAGTATTTTATTGTGTATTCATATAGACATTCCGAAAAATGTTCACAGCAGTAACTTGTGATTCCCTTTTCTTTATTTTCTCAATGAACATATAGAAATAATGTGTCATTTCATCATACGCAATTTAGTTAGTAAAACGTGTGTAAATAACGCTGAACTACGTTGAGTAGTTTCGGTGTTATGTTAGTAAATTAAAACATTACAAATACATTTACTATGGTTAACCTAGCTTGGATTAGGGCTTACTTAGGCGGACACGCATCGAATGTCGAACCATAACGTATGTAGGTAGATTTATAGTTCCGAAGCGTAATATTGAAAAACGCATTTAGTTTACACAACACACACATTCACCTTGCTTTATGTTCTTGTTCATGTACTGAATTCAATGCAGTGGTAAATATTAATCACATTGTTCAAACATTATACAGTGCACATTTTAAATCATAATAATTCAGCTAGTAACTGTGCCAGACTACGTACATTAGACTGGATCTATTGTGGCGTTTTGCTGAGTTCAATTACAACTGAATACAATATAGTTTAGCTTGTTAACTTTTACTAAATGTTTACTAAAAGACAGGCACCGCAACTGATATGTACTGTAATTGCGCATGCGTAGTCTAATCTGTCGCAAAGTCACAGCTGTTGGACGCATAGTGTGTTTAACAGACTGTGCCTTGCTTGAAATGCTAGTTGACAATCACTTTACGGTAGGTGACTGTTTTTAAAATATCTGAGAAACTTAAAGAAGCGACACACTTAAGCGCTCCCAGTTGAAATGTTTTGAATTATATCCGTGCATGATTTAATGAAGTTATTTCCTATTATTGATAGGACAGGCACTTTGTTCTTGTGAGACCTAATGTTTTCTTCATTTAATTAAATCTTTAGTTTTCGTTGTATCTTTTTCTATTTTCACCTTTTATCGCCCCCTTCACATCTTGTGTCTTCCCTTCTTTTCACTTCTGTCACACTCGGGATCGCATGCATAAACTGTCTCCTTGATATACATATTTATCTTATTCAAAATCAAATTGAAGGACGTATTTCAAACGTGAACATTTTCAGTTTTCGCAGCTCGTTAACACTTGAGATGGCAAATTAAAGCTTAAAGCATCATTATACCCCAGTTCGAGTAATCGTTGGTTTATCCGCTTGCAGCGGGTGTGGTTCTGTATCAGGCTGCCGATATTTAAATTGTATTTTTCTGTGCGTCCAATTCTCGTTGTAGAGACATGTCACACTCAGGTAGTTGGTACAATCTGATTGGTCAAGTTAGTTCTCTTGGTAGTAGGTGCAGATATGATTAATATAGTGTTAACATTGAGAAATATAATATTTAAACCAAACAGAAGAATGTATTTCAGTAAAAAGTAAGATTTTAAGAATATAATGACCACCTGGTAGGACAAGTGGAATCATATGTGAGTGGATCTCAATGATGCATTATAATAAGGTGGAATATGGAAATAAGAAAAGCATGCCAAACACATGGTTTTCTTTACATCCTATTAAAAAAAAACTACTGACAGAAGTTGCTTGAAATGTAGTATATATATATATATACATATACTGTCTATTGCCTCTTCTCATAAACATAGACAGCACTATCATCGACCGCACAATATAACATGAACTAGGCACTCGTTTGTCAAAGTGAAAAAAGTTACTGACCGGGTAAAAAAAAATGTTTTTCATGCGAAACTGTCCGTGCTTACGGAACATATAACTCAAACATAGTAGACACATGGCTGAAGTTGTTCTGCTCAAAATGAGTGGCGCCATCAAGTGGTGGAAGCTCAAATTAAAGCAAATGATCCAACCTGCCCCCTGTGCTCAACTTAACCCCATTATCTCTGGAGGTTCCGTGTTTACCAGTACGGAACACGGACACAGCACATCGAGTAGACAAACCAACTTTCTTGTATCTAATTTATTTCCACAGGGACTAACAGACATAGGCTGTTACACCACATGGTCAACCTTAACAAGGGTCCAGTTAATATGTTTACTTTGTATCTATCCTCATTTTAATAACTAATGTTTTATAAATAAATAAAAGTATTATGTAGAGTAAAACGGTAATGGCTCGGGCAGATATACTAATCGATGAGAAAAAAAGAGTTTTTACCAAACAACATCGAAAATCATTCAGCTGAAAATATGTTCATAATATCTTGTCATTGTTTTCTGAACTCACACAATATTTTGATAGAATTGCTTTTGTTAATGGATTTAGTTAGCTTCAAAAATTCAATGGACTTAAAATCATCTATCCCAAACAAAATCTGTAATCGCATTGCATTTCATAAGGATTTATTGTGCAAATAATCTATAACGATTAAGATTCTTTTTCTGCTTCGTTACCATGACACATTTTCAGGAAACAAACGAGAGTATTTGTTCATGTTCAATCCGAAAATTGGTAATCTTCTCTTTCAATATCAATACACTTTAGGCAACATCTGATTTTTTATAATATTGATCGATTCTTTTAAGTAGGGATGAAGGAACCGTCTGATAGCAAGCTTATTGTTGTAAATCCATTTCTAAAATATGTAAGAAATTATATACCTGAATATATATTATATGAAAATAAACTTTTTTGAAGTTTAAGAAGATATCAATACGTCTGTAGATTATGTGAAGATTAATAATTAATTAGTATAACTGTCCTTTGTTTAATAAGGATAGGAAGTGCTTTTAATTAAATACATATAGTTTGCTATGCTACACATTACGCTACAAATGTTTCACACAATACATTAATGCAAAACAAAGAGGAATGTTAACAGTTGAATTTGAAAGGAATAATTATTTAAACCACTTTTGACACATTCGCTCAGTCACGTGTCGTTCTTTATAAACTGCACACATCTTATTTGCGTTTACTTTGCGTTTGCACATGTCCTAAAAAAAGAAAATATTAGTATAATTGAGAAATGTTGTGTGTATGTGCGTGTTTGTGTGTCCATCGTCTAGACACCTGCATTTAGCTAGTTTCACATTGTTTGATGTCACGAGGAATATGCTGTTCTGCATTATATTGTACACAGTTGTTGCCCTCAGGACTAAATATAAAATTTGCTGGTACAAAAACAAAATAACACAAATGAATATTTGCACAAGATTTCCATCAGATATTATCGCCCAATCCAGCTTTCCAAACGCAGTTGCTGCAGTGCTATTCCCGATATTCATTGAATATACACTTTCTATTGGCTCTCTTTACCGGCTGCTTTTTTATGTACGAATGTCTTTCTCACCGCGTGCCATTCTTTTTGTTTTGAGAACATATGTGTGTCTTAGGTAATGATGTTTCCAAAACTCAGATTTAATGATGATGCCTAAAAAACAGCACATTCAAGAGACAAGTAGCGCTCCTTTTGCACGCAGAGAATTGCGATATTTTTTAGACATCATTCCTCCATACACACACTGCTTGTTAAAAATCTGTGGGTTGAATTATTTTTCGATTGCGTTTGAAACATGCTGTACTGTTTATTTATTATATTATATCCCCCCCCCCATGTTTCATTCCCTTTTTGCATTTCATGTATATACTGTTTAACAAATTAGACACTCAGTGTTCACATTTGTTGTCAAACTCCAGGACAAAGTCAGGAGTTGACTTTGTTTTCTCACCGTAACAAGAACAACACTCACCAAGGTTAGAGGCGTAAGCCGATATGTAAAATTCCCATTCCCCTACCGCGATTTAAACTCACGACCTAGTGAGTGCGAACTTCAAAAAGGCTATGCTATCTAATTAACCACTCGAATGCGGAGGTAATGTCAGAATAAATGCATGGCTTCCCTTTTTCTATTTTAACTAAGCTTGAAAGAGAAAAACGTAAGCACATATCTTCGTCTACTAAAAACTGTAACCGTAAAATGTATCAAGTGTTCGTGGTTATTTTATTAATTCAACGACGACGATCTTGTATTCAATAATAATTCGGTCAACAGGATCAACTAACAGCTGTTGCAACGATGACCAACTATGAGGATTTCAGATACACACAAGGACCAGAATTGAATTAATTGAACAACAATGTATCCATTATGGAAAATCAAACACACAAACTTGTTGCACAAACATAGGTGTATATATGTTTGTAAATCAGCTGTATGGTCAGTTTGCCGAATATTTGTGACAAGGTGGAGAGGGGAGATTGCCTTAAGATAATAATGGCGCCATGTACACGGCTCCTATAATTACACTAAAGGTGTTCCCAATCCTGCAACATCATCACCTAAAACACACGTGGCTGTGCAAAAATGTTACAATCAACAACATCAACCAAGAACGGTTGCAAGCACATCCAGTAAATAGATACTGTTATAGATTAGGGAAGATTGGTTCATTATGCTGGACAATTGGAAAGATTCCCCTATAATGCTGCTGCGCAATTTGGATCAGCCACAACTATGCAATGGCACGAGCCTGATGGTTAAGATGTTTATGACATATATCATCGAGGCTACTATTTTCATTGGGTGTGCCAAAGGTGAGGATGCAAGTATACCTGTAATTCTACTCATACCAACAGATGGGCCATTAGGAGATTCCTATTCCTAGTGCGCCTAAGTGTTTCCCATGTAAATCAATACATCCATAGGCAGCAACTCGTAAATTGTCTTCCAGATGAATATCAGTCAATCTTGACCTAGTTTTCGACTTTATTATTTTCATTCTAGAAAAGAGTTGTTCGCATTTATACGTACTACCAAGCATGGTGGAATATCTTCTAGCAAAGTAAACTACTTTCGAGCAGTTTTCTCCGGGCAGAGTTCCATAAAAATGCATCAAATATTCCTCTTTAAACTTTTGACGAAGAAATCCATCACTCTGAAGCTCAATTAGTTCCATTTGCAATTCCTTTCGAACTTTTCCAACATCAGCATTAAAGGGATTTCCGAAAAGATTAAAATCAGCTTATCTAGCTCTGAAGTCATTAAATCTAGAGTTCAGTTCGTTTTACAGCTCATTTAACTCCACAGCAAAACCATCATATCCAGACTTTGACCCGTGCTTGGCTAGTGTGGGGAAATGGAAAGCATCACCAGTCCTGAGTTGACTCTCCCAAATTTGAAGTTTTGTTTGAAAAGCTTTGACATGAGAATACATCTCATGAATTAACTGATTTTGCTTTTGCAATTTTAAATTTAAATCATTTAAATGTGTAGTGATATCCACGAAGAATGCAAGGTCACAAATCCAGTTATCATCTTTCAGCTCGGGGACAAATTTACCCTTCATTTCTAAGAAGGCACATACCTATTCTCTGAGGCTATAAAATCGTTGAAGCATCTTCCCTTTACTTAGCCAACGAACTGAACAGTAGTAAACAAGGTCGCCATACTCCGATTCAAGTTCTTCTAAGAACTCTTTAAACTGGCGATGGTTAAGTGCTCGGGATTTTATAAAATTAATGGTCGAAACAACCACACGCATAACATTCTCAAATTTTAGAGACTTTGCACATAGATTTTATTGGTGAATTATGCAATGGATCGTTGCAAAGTTACTGTTTGCTAAATTCAAATAAGTTAATTCTACTTTGAATTTGGCAAGAAAGCCTATCTTAGACCCGACCATTGCTGGGGCCCCGTCTGTTGCTACACTGACGAGTCGTTCAAGCTGGAGATTAAATTTCGAAGCTGCTTTCTTCACTTCTTCATACATTTTATATCCTGTAACTGTGTATTTCATTGTCTGAACAGTAAGTAATTCATGGGTGATATTAAATGACTTATCAATACCACGTATGAAAATTACCAGTTGAGCCGAATCGGTTATGTCTGAGCTTTCGTCGATAGCCAGTGAAAAACAAATCAAAGTCTTTTATGTTTTCCGTCAATGTACCCTCGATATCTGCTGCAATTTCCTCAACCCGTCTTGTTATTGTCCTGCGAGACAAACTAATCTTGTCAAACATACCTAACTTTTCCCGACAATTTCAGCCACTGACAAAAGACATTCTTTTACAAATTCACCGTCGGAATACATTTTGGAATTGTTTTGCCACTTTTTCGCTAACAACATAGCTAACATGTACAATTTCTTTGTGTCCCGTCTGCCTCTTGGAAAAGAGCGTATATAGACTCCCGCTCTGTTTATTGAGGTATTCAATGTTTTGCTTTCCCAAATGTTTTGAAGTGTAATGCCGCTTAATATTAAATTCTTTAAAAGCGGAGAAAGATTCAAAACATATTAAACACATTGGTTTGTTTCTTACTTCAACAAATAAATACTCATTTGTCGACGTGTCGATTCTACATAGTCACCATCGGAGGGTTGGTGTAATAAAATAACAATCTCAAAAGACGCAATCGGAGGGTTGGCGTAAGAAAATAGCAATCTATTGATTTTCGGCTCGCCTTTGGGACATTGGTCTTTTTTATGCATTGTGGAACACTTATGTCAATAGGACCTTTACCAATATCATGATTAACCTTGGAGCTACAATTTTTCGCATGTTGATGTCTCTCATACCCTTACTTACTGAGTTTTAGGACACAGAACAGGTACGGGGTGCATTTTGAAAATGTAATTATATCTAGAATTATCTAGATGTTCATGCCATTTATCTAGAAAAATATCTAGGTAATGATTTTCGGCTGGCGTTTGGTACATTGGACTTTTTCTATGCAATTTGGAACTATTATGTGCGGCCTAGTGTACCAAGACCAATCACAAAGATTGTTCTTAGAGCTACCTTCAAGTGCATTATCTAGAATTATCAATATCTCCATGCCATTTATCTAGAAAATTAACTAGATACAATGGAACGCATTTTTCTCCCAACAACAAAAAAAGAAAAGACATCGCTTTTTGACTTTTTTTTGCGATTCTCCCAAAGACAAAAAAAAAGAAAAGGCTTCCACTATTCATATTGATCGGAATTCTGTAACTCCGTAAATTAGACACTGAACTGATATGAACGTATTGAAAAGCCATTTTATTTCTGATATGAACGAGGAAAAAAACTTTTACGAGAATACAATGGTGTATTATTGTGCTGGATATGCCTTCGGTAGACTCAAATAGGTTCCAATTACAGGAACATTTCAGCCTAGCCAACGCCGGACTGTGTAATAAAGTTAGAGAAAGACCATGATTGCGAAATAAAATGGCACATAACGATAGGTTGGAAAGCATTCGACATGAATAGAGACATTTTGAAGAGCGCCTTGCAATGTGCTTAAAGCGTAAAGTTGGGTGCATAATACCAGTCATTATGTACGGATGCGAAACATGTAAATTAACAAGACGAACTGAAAAGCAATTTAGAATCTCACAGAGAGCCATGGAAAGAGCAATGCTAGTGATAACTCTA
>VCCN01000407.1:4100909-4111592 GCA_006491835.1 Architeuthis dux
TCTTCAACATTTACTCCTCATTATGTCTAAAAAAGACTTCCCTCCTAAATAGGTTGTTAGTGGCGATTCAATGTACAAGGTAAGTTCATGCTAAATTGATCACTAGTTTGTGTACGCCTGTTTTCTTGGAAATTCAAGCTTTTCTTAGTGATAACTGACCAAGGCGAGAGAAGTTACTTTTCCAAATTGATCACCCCCAACACGGGCCAGGTGACCAACGTCGTTTTGTAGCATGCCGTGTTTGGGATGATCAATTAACAAATTGGTTAAAGGGGTGATCAACGAATGAGTTTACTTCACTTGCCTTTTTTATCACTAAAACATCTGAATCTTCAAAGAACAAGCGTGAAAGCAGTCAGACACAAACTAAGGAAGCAATTTAGCATGAACATAGATTGTAAATGGGTCCCTTAGTTTGGGAGGAGTTGGAAAAAAAAACGCTTTTCCTAGACATAATGAGACGTAAATGTTTACATTTTCAACTCTCTTGATACATTGTGTGTGGCCTGTGAGTTCGACGCCTACATGGCCAGCTAGCCGAACCCACTTAAAAAGTGAAGAAACCTATGTTGATGTTAACAGTTTTGGTTGACGGTTTTTAATAAAGGAAATTGGGGAGAAAATGGAGAGAAAAAAAGACAGAATAAATGAAATAAAACACGGAATGGGGCATGTATGAAATAACATAGGGAAACAGACAGAAATAAAGGATGAAAGAAAGAAAATGAGAAAAATGAAGAGAAGGATAAAAAGAAAGAAAATGCAATATTTGAAGAAAAACACAATTCGTAGAGAGAGAATGAAATAAAAAGAAATTAAGTATGTGAGAGCGAAAGGTGTGATGAACAGAGACATGACAAAAGTGAGACTGGGAATATACAAAAGAAAAAAAAGATCAAAATGCAGGCAGGCATGAGGAAGAGGAAAACGAATGAGTAGCGGTGAAGGAGTGGCACAGAAAGTGTGAACATTGAGCAAGAAAGAGAAAGAGTAAACGTATGTGTGGCAAGAAAAAGAGAGAGAGAGAAGAAGAGCTCACTAGACTTGGGAGAAAGAAAGCAATGAAAATTGCCAGACAATCGATTGTTCATGTTTCCTTGTGCAACACAGAGAGAATAAGCTGAGAGATTGAAAGGAAGAAATCATTTGGAGCATATCTCATAGGGAAATCTTACTTACACTGATCAGAATTGTTTTAATTAAAAACTGTTAACATAGGTTCCTCCAGTTTTTCACGTTGGTTTATATGTCTGTCTGTCTGGCTATGTATCTATCACGCACACAAGTCGGACCAATGGAACTAGAGGGCTGTACATTTAGTGCACGGCATTGGCAGTGACATGCGCTCTGTGAGCATACCTAGTTTTATTAAAAGCCGTCAACCAAAACTGTCCCCAAAACTGTCAACATAAGTTTCTTCAGTGTTTAAGTTGTTCTGCACAGGCGGCACCGATGTAGGGATGAAAAATTCAATATTTACTCCTTATTATGTCTTGTATTTTTGAAAATTCTCACCCAAGATATTTCTTTTAGTGTTGGGTTCAATTTACAACATAGCTCCCGTCCCGTATAGTTTATTCTCGTAAACACCAATGTTATTAATTAATTATTTTTATAGTCAATAGTGTGTGTTATATTTTATATAACTGCTCTGAGTTCTCTTACATTGGGCACTGTTGGAATACATATTTTAATGGAAATATATAATTCTTATTATATATGTATATAATAGTGATTATATATATATATATATACACAGATTTTGAATACATGATTTTGCATACACACATGCAGGTACACATTTACAAAGACACACACTGAATAAGCTCATTGACACATATTGACAAGATATTGAGATTGCAAAGTATCTTAACCAATATTTAATTGAAATATTATAAATTCCACATAAATCTCTCCCCATGGATATAATATGTTAATATTACTGTAGTCCGAATCAAATCGATTTATTACTTAGAATGCAAGATTTATATTCCAAAAATGTATTTTTTCAAATCATGTAAAGTTAGCCCAATTTGGAGACCCACTGATATTGTCCAAAAGGCGTTTTCCCTTTCCATTGTATCTCAATTGCTGTAATCATGTGTTATTAATTATTGTTTGATTGTTAACTGTCTCTTCGCAGTTTCAATGATACACGATGGAATACTTAATTAATTTCTGACGCTACCGAATGTTACATATTGCATAGTTACCTCTTATAGTGGCATATCAAATTATCTTGAATGTTACAGCACTTCATTAGAGTAATTGCATCTGTTGACTGACATTTTCCGGCTAGCCCATGGCACTCAGCTTTGCAAATCATTATTGGCGTGTCATTGTAAACGAAATGTTGTCATAAAAGCCTTCCCAGACATTCAATTTAAAAATAAAACTTGTTTTCTGAAAATATTCTGACATAGAAAATCAATTCCTGGATTTAAAAAAATAATTGCTCCTTAAATTGAATATAAGAAATTTTTAATTTAATTCTGTACGCGATAGTGGAAATAAATGATCGAATATTAGTCGTACATTAGAAACCTATTTTTGTCAAATGTGTGTATCATTCTGACAGCATTATATTTTATTAAATACCATACTGTGCGGAAACAAACTTGAACTCCGTTTTTTACTTGTGTTCTTTGCGTGAACATTCAAATAATGAAAATGGTCTACGGCGTGAGTGTATTTAATAATAGACAGCAAGGGAAGTTGATCGATTTCCTTGTAACCTACTTATTGGCGCAGTTCATTCGCTCATTGATGGTTTTATAAATAGTTAAACATGTTAAAAGTATGTATGGTTTCCATTTGTTTCCATGTTCATATTAAGTTGACACATGTATATCTTGAAAATTAGCGATAAAAACAAAAGAAATGAATTATGAAATGAACAAAATGCATTTCTTCGGCACTGTTTTACTCGAGAGCTGCACATTATATCAAGGCTAATAACTGTGTTGTGTTCTGTGATCAATAGATGTAATTATCAAGAGATGTAATTAACAGATGAAAAATATATATTTATTTCAAAAGTTCCATATAATATTCTGGAACCTCGCCATTGCCATCGCCCTCAACATTGAAAATTTGAAATTCATATCGTATTTTAAAATGCAATCAAATAATATGAAAGCATGCAATCAAATAATATGAAAGCATGTTTCAGAAAGCATGTCGATCAACAAATGTAATGCAAAATAATAGGGTTATAGAATTTAGTATTGCACACACACTCTGACACACACACCTTTTTCTTACTTTACTGTCCCATGGGCATAAATCATTTAGCGTTTAGCGTTGATTTGTCTTCTTGCTAAGTGTCCAGCGCATCATATTTGTCGCTTTATTACTCAGGGTATACCTCACTCAGGTCCTTTCTCGGATCCCTTATATTTTTCCTGATATTTAATCCTAACATTGCCCTTTCCATTGCTTTCTGTGCGATTCTGAGTTGGTTTTCCAGTGGTCTTGCATCCGTACGTCATAGTATTATGCATCAGCCGTTATAAGTCCATTGCTGGACACAGGTCATTCCCAACTCATTCCATGATGAAATAAATTGTGTTGACATCTGTCACGTCTTACAAACTGTTCTAGCTCATCCCTCCATCTTGTATCTGGTCCTTTCCTATTGCGTGTACTGTCCCATGGGCACCAATCGGTTAGTCTGTTCCCCCATTTGTTGCCATCCCGTCTTGCTAGATGACCAGCCCATCTCACTTCGCTGCATACTTATTTGTATAATATACTTCACTCTAGTCCTCCCACTGATCCATGTCGATCGTTTTCTATCTCTTAGAGTTATTCCAAGCATTGCACTTTCCGTGGCTCTCTGTTGGTTTTCAGCCCGTTCTGTTAATTTCCATGTTTCGCATCCCTAGGTTATGGCTCGTATTATGCAATCGTTTATAATTTAAGCTTTAAGCAGATTGACAAGGTGCTCTTCAAAATGTCTCTATTCATACCGAAAGTCTTCCAAACTATCGTTATACGTCGTTTTATTTCGCTGTCATGAGCTTTCTCTAACTGTATTACCTGTCCTATGTAGATGTATGCATCAAACTCTTCTAGAGCCTCGCCTTTTGGGGGGACTTAAGCGTTGAGCACTAATTTTTGTCTTTGTTCTGTTAATCTTTAAGCCTGCATACTTACTTTCCCTATTTATATCGTTAACATGTTTTGTAATTCTTCGGATGTTTCCTACGTCATGGAAATGTCAACGGCGAATCATAAGTGGCTTAAGTATTCTCCATTTATGTTTATTTCCATTCCCTCACAATGAGTTTTCCGCAGAATGCTTTCAAGGCTCGCTGTAAATAGTGTGAGTGAGATTGTCTTACTCCTTTTGCCATCTTTATCTTGTTTGTGGCTTAAGTAGTCTAATTATTGCAGTGCCATTTTCGTATAGGTTCTGGATGATGTGTATGTAATTCTCATTAACACATTGTTCTCGCATTGAGTTGAAGACTGCAGTGTGTTCTACCGAGTAACATGCTTTCTCATAATATACAAAGGCCAAACAAAGTGGTTTGTTGTATTCTAAGGACGTTTCCATTAGTTGATTTATTACATGTATGTGATCTATTGTTGAGTAGCCGCTTCTGACGCCTGCTTGCTGGCGTGGTTGGTCTTCATCTAGAGTGCCTGCTTATCTGTTTGTGATTAATTTTGTGAATAGTGTATATATGTTAGGTAATTGTGTAATAGGGCGTGCGCATCTCCTTTCTTGTGGATTATGATTACTATTCCTAGACAGTAGTTTTTAGGAACTTGTCCTTCTCTTAATCATCTGAATAGATGTGCTAGTCCTTTGTGCAAGTTCTCACCGGCATATTCTAGAAGCTTTGTCGTTATGCCATCTTCGCCTGGTGCTTTACCGATTTTCCTATTTAGTAGTGAAACTACTATTTCGTCTACTGTTTTGTATGGGATATCGCTAGTATCTATAGGTTTATTAGTGTGTGGTATTTTTTATTTTTAAAGCGTACAAATGTCCATAGTATTCTTCCGTTACTTTTCTCAATTTGTCTCTATTTTTAATAATTCTGCCATCTGTATCATGTTGCTTACCGGTATTGTCTGCGGATCGCGCGTGTTTAAGCTATTCCCCTTTCTCATAGCCTCTACTATCCTTTTCGTGGTTTTCTTTTCTTTTCTCGTTCTTTTATTGATTAATTCAAGTTCTGCTTTTTTGTTTTCGTCCTCTTTAGTTTGTATCTCGATATTTCTCCTCTGTTTGCTTAGATTTAATGTTGCTTTAGAGTATTTACCTTTATTATTGTCTACATTCTATTGCCTACCATATATGCTGCTTCCTTAATTATGTTTGTCAGACTATTACTCGTTTCCTCTATGTCACTGTCGTTATTCCACAAAGCCTGAAATATGTTTTCTATCGCTACTCTGACGTTGCTAATGTTCTCTATCTCTATCTTATTGCGTCATCTCATCTTAAGAATCCCGGGCTTATCCCGAGTCCCGTCTCTCCGAACTTTATATAGGTGAAGATTTCGAAGAACAGCCAATCTTAGCCAGAAAGCCGAGACGCTTCTCTCTATTTGCCTCCCCACGACGGCAAATTTGACACACGGTCATTTTAGGGTGGAGTCCTGCACGCGAACGTGCAGGCAGAGGGAGTGGGTTCCCAAATTACCGTGACTAGTGATTTCAAGTCCCTTTCCCTGAGACAATTGTCACGCGTACCCGGGATGAGTTGGTCATTGGTCACAGGACGAATCCTGGGCCTGCTGGTCAGCTGGTCCAACCTTCTCCAACGATTGTTGGGGTTCAACAATTACTTGTTAGATGGTATTGGTTTGTTCGTTTCGTTTCGTTCCCTTATGACTTTAGGTCTTGACTTAGTAAGAGTCCACAGAGACCCCCAAATAACTAGTGCCATCTTGCTCTATATAATATGATAGCTGGAAATACAGAGTCATCTCTCTCTCTCTCTCTCTCTCTCTCTCTCTCTCTATCTCTCTCTCTCTCTCTCTCTCTCTCCATAGTTCACACAGTACGAATCAGATGGGTAACACCCTATTAGGGACTCCAGAGTGTGTGGCGTACAGTGAGTCGGAAAACAACAGAAAAGGTCTAAAAAACTGGATTCAGGCTGTAATAATTCAGCAGAAGTGATAATCATAGCGGACAGGTCGCCGTATTTGTTTGCCGGCCACTGTATGCATGCTAGTCCCGTGGGGTGTTGTTTCGAAATCACTACTAAAAGATGTGTCTTCCTTTCCTACTAGCGTGGCATTACACTGACAGAGTTTACTTGAAAAAAGAGGAAAGCTGTTTCTGAGAAAGAGTTGAAACCTGGGTCGCGTTCACGTACACAAAGAGAAACAGATTTAATCGAAGTGTTTCTTCATTCCCCTAATACAGAAAAACAAGTATAGACTTTCACCAAAGACAAACCTGATTCGTTTGTTCTCTTTCTCGAGCAGATCTACATTTGCACACTTTTATGGAAATCGGAACAACGCGCGCGACCCGAATTCCTGAGTTTTCCTACTATATTTCATTCGCAATACTTTTTATAGTCCAGAGTATACCTGCCGAAGTGTTCTACTTTGAAGGAGATAAGGAAACTAGGTGTTAGTAAAAGTATTTTTCATGTTCAAATTTCAGATCTTTTGGGTAGCACCTTTTATGTACTCGGGCGGACTTGAGTAATTATATTTTTGCATGTGTGTGTTTGTGTAGAGAGTGTGAGAGACAACTAACCGAGGAAATAACTTGAGAATACTTGAAAAATATTGTTCTGTTTTTTTCAAGTAGAATTATTTCACGAAAGTAATGGATGATTAGGTTGCAGTTTCGAAAGCAAACTCCAAATACGTCTGGCGTAACTATTAATGTCTTGCAAGAAAATCCTCTTAGTCAAATCTGCATTGTTATCTGGAAATAAGATCGTATTTAAAAAAAAAAAAGATTTTAGAAAAAATATAAAATATTCGTACGTTTCCTAAAATTGTTACTTGACACAGAAGAGACAGTTGATTTTTATTTTGATATTCAAGTATCATCGAAACAACTATTTTGCTGTAAATCTTTTCTTGTTGAGACCCAACGTTTAGAAAAAGCAAACTATATTAATTAAAACATATTTAAAGATGTTAGTTGGATGAGTTCAGTTGCATGAAAACAAATCTTAACATTTTAAATTATACAATTTAGGTATATTTTATTAGAGTAGAGTAGTTGTCCTCAAAGTATCTTGCATGTGATATATGGCTGTTCTTTCATCAATGACTTAAATATGTGTATCATATCTTCTTGAATTCTGAAAAAGATGGATTTTATAAATATTATATCGTAGGAAAGCATTAAACTGATTAGCAAAGAGCCGAATGAAAAACCAGTTTGAGACCAATTGGTTAACCACTGTTATATGGAGAGGCGCCCATGTCAACACTATTATCATTCACATGCATGCATTTATTTCACAATACGTATACACGCATACGAGTGAGTGAACGCACACACACGCACATACAGAAGTATGCGCGTGTGTCAGTGGTTGCATATGTATTCCGATGGGGGACATATTTCTTTACTTAGCAAATATTGTGCTGTTCACATTATTAAGTAAAACACCGCTTTTTCCCTGAACCCACCAGACTGCTGTGGGCGTCGAGTTATGGAATGTCGACCAGATAAAGGCCCCGCATGTGATGTGTGTGAGAGTGGAAGCGCACAAACCCTCAGAGCAATCGAAATCACAACATACACAAGAGGAAGACCGGAGCAGCTGCCAATACGGTACGTTAAAACAGAACGTTAGATACGAGTAGGTTACTCAGAACAAACTTATCTAATATAAGTTTGTTCTGAGTAACTTACTGCCGTCGCAACGGATTTCATGTTGAGGGGGCTGCGAGCGAAGCGAAAAAAACTTTTTAGACCAGGGAAATTGGAGTTAGCTTTTTGTAGCATTTCTCTAAAAAACAATGAATACCCCAACAACACATGGATACCCCCCGGTTCCGAGGGCCATGTTATATTATAATGTTCATGAACATGTATCTGTGTCTTTTTATTTTCATTCTTTAATATTCTTTTTATTTTCATTCTTTAATATTATTTGTAGAACGATGACTACTTATTTTAGACTCTCTGGATGTTGCTTACGGAGGGGGGGGGGCATCCACTCATTAGGAAACCATGCATTATAGCCAAACTTAACACATACTCCCCCTCATGAAAATATCAGAACAATTTACATTGTATTAGGCTGCTCCCCACGCTATCGTTTTGGAAATGTATGCATATTTCTACTGAAAAATGTCTTTCTCATGTGTTATCTTTCTCTTCATCCTCTTTATGTTGATCTATTTCCAACATCCTCTCTTTATACTCGTGTTTTTGTCATTATTTCCGGTCAGTCTAGGAAGGACACCAATGTACATAAATCACTGAGCATAATCGCCTGACTCAGACTAACGTTCAATGAATAATGACACAGATCGAAAGTTGAACCGACTTCTCTATGACGTGCAGTAGATTTACCTGTTTCGACGTTTATCTTGCTAAGTTTATGTAATCAATTTTTGGCTTTACCGAACTCACAATTGCGCTCGATGCTTGACGCTTTAAGTTTGTCTTATCGGAGTTGAATTTTCAAAGTTTCCTTTTGTTGTGATGCCTTTTGCTGTCATAACAAGAATAATCCTACCACTGGCAGCAGCAATTCATTGAAGTAAATGACGCATTACTATGGGTTAACACTAGTGATATGTAGACGTGAGTGCTGACAATTCAGCTGCAATGACGGAAATGAAGGTACCAGAACTATACACGTTGACAGCTTCGGAAACAAGAGAGAGAAGTGGGCAACAGAGGAAAGTGACACTCTTATTGTTGGTATCATTAATAATGTATCCAAACCAAATGTTATCAACGATGATGCATGAAATACTGCTGAATTCGGAGACATCGCACTTGGCTTGGTAGGGGGAGATAGATATATATTTCTCCCGTCGACAATGGCCAGTGTTCAAGCCCATATAAAGACACGATTTCTAACGATGATTTTCAAATCAACCACGCCATTACCATAATGTTACCACTCCAATTTCCCTGTTTGCGCTCGTGGCGCATTAACATAATCTTCATAAATACACATAATTTGTGGTGGATAGGTAACGTATTTGTTACAGTTGTTAGAGATCAGAGGCCAAGCCCAACTAACCTTCATGATTTTGAATGCTCATTTTTGAATGGGGAGATGCCACCTCGCATGGGGAATTGACATAGCTCAATCTTCTTACACCAGTTATTCACCTCATAGCTTTTATCACACATGGCTAAGTTTAGTAAATAAGGAAATGCCGAGATATGTTGTACCCAAGTCGTCCATATTCCGTAAAGTTTGAAACAGTTCCAAATGTTTACATTTAATAGCCGTATTATGTCAATAACGCTTACATTGATTCCATTGAACATTTCTTTCTTCCTGATTTCCAAAACACAACATATAGACTCAAGTAATGCGATCTGTTCATATCGCAATGTATTTCATCTGAATAAACTGGAAGACATAATTAATTAAACATTTCCCCATTCTTAGTTTACGAATGCATTATCATTTAGAGTCCACAGTAGTTCAGGATTGGATTTTAAAAAGAACAGCAAAAAAGAAATCAAATGTCAGTCGCCGTCCCTAATGTAGCAAAGGAAATGACGCTCTCCTAATCTCTCCTTCTCAAATACAAGACATAATTACGACGCTGAAGTTACTATCCCACCATAATAGCTGATTTCGCGATGGACTCCAATATATAGGCAAACATGAAAAGCTGAAACAAGAGAACACATGCGATATATGTGAACTGACGGATAGAAATATTTAGAATGCAACTTTGCGCAAACATTGACTTTTCCCAAGACCGTATGTGTATCAGTAGAAAATATAATGAAAGCGCTAGGAGGGTCGTGTTTGGAATACTGAAAGGTTTCAGAAAGTGCGTCATATTTGATTGAAGTGTAAATAGAGTATAATAATCGTTTATATGTTCTGTCTGAGGGGATCACCACGCTTATATGTATGTTTGTAGAGTATATTTACACTAAAAGCGTTTTATTTCCAACAAAAGAATAATAATGCTCGGTTCATTGTTCAAAGATCATACTTTTGATTCTGTATTTACGTAAATCATGCTTTTGATTCTGTAGTTACGTAAATTGCACTCAGACATCTACCCAATTCACACTCCTTGGTTGTTCGCTTGTATATAAGCAGTGTTCGGTCAATGTGACTAGTTACAACGACAACGACTGTTTTTTTATTAAAAGAGATACCATATTCCTCGAAATTCGTTGTATAAAATAATCACAATGATCGTGTATTATCTCAAATTTAAAAAGAAATTATAGCGTATCACTTAACAGACATATTCCATAACGGCTACAGTAGCGGTGATAGTATAGTACGATTCGGTTATTATCTCTCTAATGCATATCATAGATATCAAATACTTCGGAAAGGATGTTTGACTGCGAGACACTATACAGTGGTTATTCAACGGTATCAAGAGTCAAATGAAGTTTGAACTTTGAAAATTACCCGGGAATTCTGCGTGTAATAAAACAAAAGACAAATACTAAATGCCTAGTGGATCATTAACTATTTTATTTGAAGACACTTGGGCGTTAACAAATGACAATTACACACAC
>VCCN01000407.1:4360019-4374804 GCA_006491835.1 Architeuthis dux
CCCACCTCCCCCTATCACTAAATCTATTGAGTATATGTGAAATATATAGTCCGGTTAGGTCATGTATACGGTATCCGTCAGGAGTTTTAACCACCTTTTGATATCCGTGGAGCTGTCCCGCTGGTTGTATTTCATATTTTACTTTATGCCAGGTTTATTTTTTCTAATATATTTTTGGAGATTTTCCCTATCTCCGTTTTTGTCGGGTTGATTAGCCTAGCTTGGAGTTTATTCTGGAACTCCTGTTTGTGGTCTTTCATTAGGATGTATGCCTCTCTGATATGGATCGATCCTACCCTATCATTTATGTTTAGTTCTTGTGTTATGTAATACGCTTCGTTGTTTATAATATGTTTCGTGTTTGCTGAATCTGATCGGTAAGTTGATGTTATGTTTTCTGTTAGGAGCTTGTTGTATAATTCTGGGGTGACTTTATATATGTTCCTGGATTTATCAGCTTGTACTATAATATCCTTCGACCTGCATATCTCCTTTACGTCCCTCCTGAGTTTTTCCCTGAAAGTTGTCCGTTTTCTCTGAGAAAGTGATGCTATTGATAATATTCATCAGATCGTGTTCCAAGTCGTGTACTAGTTTATTCCCCGGTGGACTGCGCTGCCTAAAGACGAGAACATCCCTAAAAGTTGGCAGAGCGATTGATATCCAATGGAAGAAAGACAACGGAATTCGATTCCCTACAGTGACAGACTCTTTCACGTTTGTTACGATTTTTCAAACTGATTTGAAACAACTACAAGGTGTTGTTTATATACTCTGTCATGATATTCCTGGTTACTGCTACCTTTCCCTCCTGTAATTGTTAGTGGCAGAGTGGGGTGATCTCGGGTTGCTACTTCGTCCAGAGAAGTGATAAGGATTTCTCCAGCAAAGCCGGTTTCACAGGCCACCTTGCCCCCGGTTGTGTTAAGAGTGTGGGGGGTGCATGACTACGTATACACTCTGATAGTAAACATCATTATATCAATAAAAAGATACACGTATACGTATTAACTGAGCTTACCTTCGTCCGGCACAATTGTATGGTAAAATGGGCGTGTTTCCATGAGCTGGTGTGTGGTGTATGTGTGTGTGTGTTACACAGATGTACATGTTCACTTATGAAAAACCTAAATAAGTAAATTGTCTACGAACTTTTCATTCAAGAGTGCATATGCAACCACGTGCATATGAAGCAAACCCCACAACGAGTTCAGAATTATGGCCGCGACTTGTGGATGCAAATACATCAACGCATGCATCAACATTATACATTAGGCGTCAAACCGCCTTCCTGGTTTGGAATCTGTCCTGCTATTTTACTCATGGCTGGGGGGAGACGAGATGGAACCATATCTTTCTCAAGTGAAAGTAGCTTGATTCATTTGTTCGCGCCAATCGCACCTCCATGTTCAGCAGTAATCTGCCAACAAAGAAGGGCTCCACTTTCCTTGGTATCTCTTTTCCATGGACGACATCTCCCGGTGAAAAGTATTGATGATTTATTGCTTTTGAATGCAGTTTCTTCAACTTGATTTAAGTGTTCATCGAACATTTCATCTCGAGGCTGTTCCTTGATCTGTTGCCTGACAAGAGTACTAATAATGGTGAATAATGTATCAGCACATCACTTGGATACACACAAGCACAATCTGTCAATAGAGAGGAAGGGACAGTGTTTACACAGTTGTAGCCTGTAATTGACAGATAACTGCTACACTGTTTGAATGTCCCAACATGTTCAGTTGTGATTCTGCAGCCTCTGGTGACTAATTTATCTAGGCTTGTACTTTCCAAAAGAAGATATCCCTCTTAGAAAACAATGAACACAAATTGTGTTTGTGGAACTTTCCATTTCAAATGCTCCGTTGAGCACTGGTACATACATAATGCTATGCGAGTATTCTAAACACAAACATATGGGTGATAGACAAACACATATTTGGATTCAGCGTACATGAATACATAAGAAACATATGTTTTTTCATGGGACAGCATCTTTTCTAACTAATGTTATTGATTATTCTATCTTGTGTACTCTCTATCGAAAGCTCGGTCTCAAATAAGTTACGATAAGACACAGTATTCAATATACTGTTCAATTTGTTTCCATATCAAAACAAAATGCTTTAAATAAAATTACGATATAAAATTAAATGCTTAACATCCACATTATAAGATGAAAAATATGAATGTGCACCAACAAAGTTTGGTTTTCGAGGTATTCTTGAAACAGCGATGGAAGAATGTGGCTTAATTGTTAATATCACAAAGATGTATATGCAGTTAAAATTGAAAAAGAAAGTCCCCTTTTTCCTTTTCGGCCGTCTATTGATTACATATGGATTGTTTAAGTACCTTTGAGAAGAGAAATAATCTATAAGACTACAAAGCTAATGCATGCCGACTCACAAATACACTAACAGTGAGGGAAAACAGTGAGAGAAAGCGAGATGGACAATGTAAATACGCCATTTTCTTACGATCAGGTGGCCTTTAATGTAATGTACTTGGAAATTGATTTTAGGACAACCATTCACCAACAACTGATCAAAGAATGAGTTCATGTATTTGATAGCCTTTTCCATCATCTTGTAAAAGTACAGGAAAATGTCCTTGGAGAAAACATGCGGGTTGATTAAAGGAATCTGGAAAATAATTCGTATCGATGATGAAGAATAAATATGGCAGATTAAAGCTGACATGAAACATATTGATTCATATTTTTAAGAACAAAAATAATCTCCAATATACAATCGGTACAGCAAGCACTATTAGAGATTACAGATATGGGGAAAAATCAAACTCACATATAATACTAAAAGTCTAATTATATGTTACTGTCTGTGACCTGTAAGTAAACCGAAACGGTGCATTGTAGCCAGGTATGCACTAAGGTATATCTAAAGTACACTATGCAAGAGAATGCAAAAGAATCCCCGTGATTTGCAACTCAATACTAATAGTGTGGGTTTTTATTCGCACTCACCCCTATCAATATTATAATGAACGATTTGTCAAGAAAGAAAACTATTAAATGCATATTATAGAGTACACTTCCTTATTTATTTGTTTGCAAGTTCGTAACAATATTGGTTCATTCTGTTCACGTCAGCTTGTTCTAATCTTTTTAAAGGGTTCTTCAGTAGAAGGCTAAGATTGTTCATCAATCTGTCTGTCTCTAAATCCGACACTCTAACTATATATATAAACTTTACCTTCTCCAGCAATAAGTGCTCTTACCCTGTTGTCAATATTCGCAGAGACCATTCATTTGCAAATGTGTGTGCATGTGTTTTGTTTTTGTTTTAATTTTATATTGTGTATGTATGTATGTATGTATGTATGTAGGTGTGTGCGCATGTATGTGTGTTTGTGTGTTAATCGTATATAATTGTTAGGCAATTGTGAGCGAAACCACAATAATATAGCAGGAAAACAGGGGAGTTGCTCATGGAATTTTACAACTTGCTTTCAAGAGCCTGACGCGTAGTTATCAAGTTCGTCTGCTGGGGTGCTGGTGTGCATTCATATGTGTATGCATTTCTGCAAATAAACGTTTTCATATGTCTATCCTGTCAGTTAATTAAAACTAGTTGTCAATATGAAAGTAACAGTTTCATTCGAATACAAAGCGCAACTGATGCGTGAATGACATAAGGAAAATACTGGGTGCTGGTGGGTCAAACTCCACTCCAACTTCTGTTCCGATTGCAGCTGATTACTGCAACTGTTGTATTCTGTATATACTAAATAAAAGAATTATAAAAATGTATACATTCTTCTATATGTATTTATTAAAATGAAATAAGCCCATGTGTATTATACATTTTCGTTGATATATAAGACTGTTTAGCTCAGGCCCGGCAAACGATGACTAGAACTTGAGTTCAAATCACAGTAGGAAGATATGGATTTTACATATCGGTTTGCACCCCTAATTTTGGTGAAGATTGTTCTTGTTACATAGGAAAGGAAAGTAAAGTTAATTCTGACGTTGTCCCGGAATTTGTCAAAATGAATAACAAATATTCGCAAGACGAACGTGAAAGGAAATATAACATATTTCCATCGCCATGTCTGAATGATGAGCTTTTGTAGCTGCGTCTACATCGAAATACCGTGAGAAATCTAAGGAGGATGAATTACAAATCTATAAAATCGTACATAAAGTAAGGCTGGGTTGGTTGTGAGAATCAAATACAAACCACGTTAATTACGGTAAACTGTGTACAACTGCTGCTATCACGAGATTCGGCAGTGATACTCTGTACTTATGTATTTTGCTACGATACATGACCATATCACGAGAAAAAAGCTTCATTACTTGATCAAAGAAAAATTACTTCTGCGTATGTTTGCAACTGTTTTTAGAGTCACATTGATTGTTAA
Organism: Architeuthis dux; assembly: GCA_006491835.1. Classification (NCBI taxonomy): domain Eukaryota; kingdom Metazoa; phylum Mollusca; class Cephalopoda; order Oegopsida; family Architeuthidae; genus Architeuthis; species Architeuthis dux. The sequence continues at coordinate 4,364,409 of VCCN01000407.1, forward strand.
ATTCGGGGATCGTTTTTTTATTGTTATTAAGTAAAGATTTGATTATTCCAAGATTAATGCACCTATATATGTAAAAGCCAATTTACGCTGCTCTATAACGGACAGAACCTTGCTACGTTTGTATTCAAATGTAAGTGTGTAGACCAGTTACACCTTTCATATAATGAATAAACTATGCTCATGTAAAATGTTATAATTGATAGGGTGCTAATCTCGCCTAGGTTGGTAACATAGGCATTAAAATTGCCAATGACCACGGACATTTTTAATAAAATAATTAAAGCACATTGCAATACTTTGGATATGTTCTTTGAAGTTTTAATGTTGGTTGCAATTTCAAGAAAACCCTAATCAGAAAATTACTCGTGCGTTCTTAAAGCTGATTTTACTTTGTTCTTAATTCGATATTTCGCCATATCAGACTTTGTCATAAAAAATTACTCCCTTTACGCCACGATTGATGTATGCCGACAGAAAACAATTAAACACTGTAATTAAATATTTCATATGAATGAAAATGTGGTTCAATGCACAGTTGACATCTGTGTCACAATCCAATTACATGCAACATATCATTTTTTAATCTTAATTTCATTAAGATCGATTCTACCGATATTTTGTAAAGACTACCGTAACTCATTAATGGATTTGAAACTCAACTTATTAGCAAACAATACAAATGAAGAAATATGACCTACAACAGTACACGCATATAAAGGAACACCTGGATTCAACAACGCTAAGAATTTCCAATAGATTGTCTTCAATATAAGAGTCGATGAGCTAATGCTATGGGAAGTGCAATATGGAAGGTGCAATATTCTCCGTTTTTGATGTTTAAATGACATTTTAATTCTGCAGTCGATCAATGATTTCGTTCAATCCTTTATATAAAATAGTGCAATCATACAAAGTAGAAATTATATGTGATCAAATTTCAGATTGAAAATGTACACAACGATACTGGCATTATCATTCTCACTAACTTTACATACGAGAATGATTCCTGCCGAAAACATCTTGCAAAATAAAATCGTTTGAGTCTATATTTTTTTCTATGATTACATTCTCTCGCATAATACATCACACGACTAAACGTGTGACTGTGGCTCAAGGATCAAAGTTTAGATCCTCAGCACAGAGGTTGCAAATGGCACTCGATGCCCTGAGAATAACGAGAATCAATCTCGATCCAAATCCGATCAAAAGACTTTTCACTTGCAGGATTTTCAGTTCTATAATCTGTGATTTTGAACGGTTTATATATCCAATGTATCGTATCAAGTCACATCTCCTAGAATACACTGACATGTTCTTCCATACTATGCATACCATATACGTGTCAGTGTAATTGTCTTTATCTGTAAAAGGAATAAGCCTGATTTCAAGACTGAGATTAATTCTACTACTACCTGTAAGTAAAAGGCTAGGATTGCTAATATTGATTACCAATGCAGGAACTTCCGCATTCATTCTGAATCTAACTCAGGAATTGAAAGCACAGACTCTTGGTCAGTAACGCTAAGATCTAACACCCACTCACTTTCAAAGATGAGTAAAAATGACTATGTTAATTTGAATATTGTGCAATAGATTTATCATAACATACAATTTAGTTTGTATCCCGTGTTCTTACTGATCGTTCCGTCTTTATATTGCCTGTACCTGTGTGTTTGTAAACACCATGTAAATAATAGCTTACAATGTTGTGCACACTCATGTTAACTCAAATTAGCGACTTGTGATACTATAATTGTTAAGAGTAGATATATATCTCTGGGTTTCAGTGATTGTACTCAGGTTTAACAGGTCTATCATCCTGGGATTGGTACGACCTTTCACCACCATTCCAAAGGACTGTCAATTAACATAGAGTACACATTTCAGACTGGTACATCATGATAGAAAATCGTCATCCTGCGACTGTTGGTCACGCGTCTAGTCTGTGATTACTCAATGTCCTACAGGAGTGTTACAGTCGTTATCAAAAACATGTTGACCAGCAAAAAAATGATTTACGAACAACTGGCACTTTCGAACTGGCATAGATAATCTATTTTAATTGAGTTACAGACAGCGGTTCGTAATCAAGACATTAATCGTCTTCAGTGGTGCAATTTTAAAAACTGTATTTTGGGCTAAGATGTTCATTTTTTTTCCTTCTTAATGTTTGTAACTACGATCTTACCTTTATCTTAACATATTGATTGTTTTTATTGCAACTTGTGTTTACGAAATAGACAAGATCAGGTTACCAGTGACCAGTGGGGATAGGAACGTGGTCAGATTTGGAATCTGTGTCAAACTGCCTACGTGACCAACTGGGGTATCAGGTTATCGAAAAATCGTTGGGAATTTGAAAAGTGGGAGGAGTTATGACCATTAGTTGTATAAAGGCCAGATCAAAAACAGTAGAGTTAGTTGGGGTCCGGAGGCAGGGGGGATCGCGAGGGTCCCTGTCTCGTAGCAGTGCCAGTATCAGTAGCAGTAGAAGTAGCAGTCCTTTAAACAACGACAAAGAAATGAGAGAAACGATCGTCTCTGAAACTCTCCCTCAACAAACTTTCCCTCATGGCGACCTTCTCAGAAACTGCTATCTCTCTTTCTCTTTCCCTCGCGGCGGCCGTGATCGTATGGTGGTTAGTACCCCGCCGTTAGGCTACATCAGTTTAACGATGTATCCATGCGAGGGCGTATCTACGGAAAATAGCGCCTACATCAATCACTGATATTGCGCCCCTGTCCGAACATCTAACATGGCGACATCCCTCTGTTAGATCAGTGGTCCCCAACAACCGGGTCGGGGACCAGTACCGGTCCCCACATCATATGCTACCGGGCCGCTGGAAACGGTATGATTTCCTTGGATCTTAATATTAAATACGTTAGATAAACCCTTTTAGAAACGAATTGAGTGTATTAGCCACTTATAGATTACTTATAGTTGACGTATCCCCTATATTCTGATCGTGATTACAAACCCTCGCCGTCGGTCGGTCCACAAGAATAGTGTCAATATTAAACCGGGTGTATTGCTACATGAAACGTACGGTTTCCTTAAGAGGTTACAAGAAGTGAATGCTCGCTATATGGATAGAAACGTCGTCAGTAGAAAGGTCGAGCCAAACGAAGTTTGAAGGAAAAGAAAACTGGATATCTGATCTAGAGCCGCAGAAGAAAAAAAGAAAATGGAATATAAAGAACGACATCTTTTAACGGAAGATTCTGGTAACACCACATATCCTATAAACGAATAAACAGAATGCGACGAAACAGAAATGCCTTACCAAAATTCAAAATCTAAACAAGATTTAGAAAGGGATACTCTGACAGAAAAATAAACAAATCAGATACAAACATGACAGATAAATAATGCAGGAAACGAAGAAATCGCTACCATCCCTTGGAGGCAAGAAATAGGGAAACAGTGACAAACTCCTGCAGCGTATTAAAATTACAACAGAGCAGCTGAATGTCATGATTTAAATCCGTGCGAGAATAATAATGGGAATGTCAATAATCCAGGAATAAACTAGGAATAACAAGAATAATAAAAAAGCAGTAGCAGAGGAAATAAACCAGAGACAACTGGCCAAAGACGCAAGGTCATAAGAGTATAGACAGAGTGTTGCACAAGAGACACAAAGCCGTATGATCTACAATAACGAAGAGATATTACAATGACATGAATGGAGACCAAACAGGAAAAGAAATGTTGCAGAAACACACACACACACACACATTGGCACACATGCGCACACACCCGCACACACAGGCACTGACACACACAAACGAACACTCCTCGAACGAAATGTGGGATTTTTGAAAGAACAACCACTGGCAGAATGGGTGCGGGAAATTAAAGATTGCCCCTTAAACATTTAGGAGGAAAAAACATCTAAATGATTTCACCTACTCAAGAAAATATAGTCTCTGGAACTCGAAATCACTAGGACCAGGCGGAAACCACGGATTTTGGTACACGGAATTTACCACACTACACCATAGACAGGATTAGAAAACCCAAACTGCCTGAAGAAATAAGTAATCCCACAATGGATGACTAGATTCAGAACATCCCTAATCCAGAAAGAGCCTGGAACGAGAACTAAGGTACGTACTTACAGGTCGGCCAACTGCCTACCCATAATGGGAATACTCTCGATTGTACAAATAGCAGAATAAATATAACACTATTTGAAAAGCAGGGAACTGCTACCGGAAGAACGAAAATATACACAATAAACAAATAAGACAATTACCTGCTTTAGATCGACCAGATAATTCTGAAAGAAGAAAATAAAAGTTGCAATAGGATGGATCGATTAACGAAAGGCTTATAGCATAATTCCACATACATAAACCCTCGATTGCCTTAAGATGTAAACGATTAAGAATACAGTTTAAAACTGATGGCTAACTCCATGGAAAAACTGGGAAATAGAGTTGTCCGTAAAAACAGAATCCTTAACAAATGGTTCTTTCAGGGAGATCGTCTTCTCCATTGATATTTGTTATAGTCATGGTACCACTGAATCTAATCTGAAATGAAGGAAAAAGGTGTTTATTCGATGGATAAGAAACATAACTAAATTCTCAGTTTTGGGAAACACATACAGGTAACGACATTTTTTACAATCTTGCGAGTTTTACATGACATGATTGATCATCTGTTCTACGATAAATAGGTTACTGTCATGTATGGCATATATGACATATCTCACTCCCAATAAGTGTGCAAACGCCCCGTAATCTCAATTGATACATCCGTAAATATCTACCTCACGGGTACAGACTTCCAAGACTATGAATTGCGAATTGAAATCAGGAGCCTGAGTTGGGACCTTAGTCGCAAGGTTGTAGAAATGTCGATACTTACGTTACCTGTATTTGTCACCCATATTTGGGAATGGACTAAATGGCAAAAAACAAAGGAAGAGCACGTGAGCGGTATCAATAGTGAAGTACACTGCAGTGGCCGCTCTAAGTCCGACTGTGCCCCCCCCCCATGACTTTTAGTTTTGTTAAGACTATTTTTTAAAAGATTTTTCAGGGTTCTGCAGATATATTGCGTCTCGGGTCTCATTTGAGTACAGGAACATTGCACAAAGTTGTACACCATAGGACAACACCGGCAAACATCGTGAAATTCAACACAGGATGAAAGGAAAGTAGTCGGAAAGATCATGCCAAAAGAGAAATAGTCATTCACATCTCTCAGGAATCAGTTTTGGAAAACATGTAAAGGCTGGACCTAAGAAATGTAATCACAATTTTGAACTATGTTTTAACATCACAGAACTAAATACATTAATACATGCATGAGCAAAGCTATTTAGTCTGGTGTGTGGACCATGACTCGGAAATCAACAAAAAACAAACGCAGGTTGTGTGATGAGGCTAGAGCAGCACATGAAAAGCTTCGTGTAAACTGCTAGCGAAGAAAATTAAACATCTCAGGAACGAATCTACGAGATGAAAGAACAGCAACAACACAAATATATCAAAATATATGACCTAACTATGACCGACATACTATAGGCTAACAGAATCAACAGAGAAAACAGAACAGATTAATAGTACGGAAACAAGAAGATTTGGAGAATGCAGGAAAGAACATAACAGGTTGGGCAGAGTGGCTGATCAATACGGAAACAGACTATCAAAGAAGAACATTACATTAAAGTAAAATTAAAGAACTCGAGAAGAACTATTAGGGGAAATCGCTCACTTGAAGGCGCCAGTTCACGATGCAATGCAAACAAATGCCCGATGGAAAGAACATCCCGAATGCATGGCGGAAGGGAGAACTCCCTTGATCCAAAAAGATGCCTCAAAAAGCACAGCCGTATATACCGTGTTTTCTGTTGAGTGAAAAATCCTAATTGGACAGCTTGACACGGAGACTAACATGAGGATAACTTGAAAACCTAGAACTTCTACAAGGGGAGCTGTACATATACCACAATTAACTCTTCATTGGTAAAGCCTATACCGTGATTCCACAACTTCTGAAATTAAAGTGCCTGAAGATGTTAGTTTTCTTTCCAAACTGTTGGTGAAGTTTAAAGCGAAAGCAATTAAACATTGGATAGTTGGACTTACTGCAATAGGACGACTTTCCACCCATGTCATCAAGCCGAACCTTCAATGGGAATCATTTTTCACAACATCTATTCGTCATATCAAAGATACAACTCGGTCATATTTAACGAACGTGTAACGGAAGGTTCATGCTTAAAAGGGCGCTTAACTTAACTATCTTATGTTTATGAAGACTTGACAGTTTTCGCCAAGGACTACATTTGTCTTGGTGTTAACATGTATCTATTTAATTGTAAACCCTCTTATTTATGTTGTAAATATTCGAGATCTATTCATTGGATTTTTCACTCAACAGAAAACACGGTATTCATTGGTGGCAATACTTGTTATCCCAGCCACACCCTGCCATTCCTTGTCACTCCCTACCACACGATGATGTAGAACTCTGCCTGACACATGTTAATGAAATATTTCGTTGCAAAAACTATCTGTGCCACACATTAATGAAATCGTTAAGGAAACATATAGCAGGGAATGACAGGGTGTTGTTTATGTTTGAGAATTAGTATTAGGAACTGGCAGAGGGTGACAGGTAGCGGTAAGGATTAAAAGTACGGCCCATTCCTTGGTCCTTGGCCGTTCCACATTTTCTGGACAGAAGCGAAATCAACCGGGCTTCTGGTTTGTTTAAGCATGGGTTTCATACACGCGCTTCTCTAGGCCATTTATATGAATAGAGTTCAACTACGTCAGAAATCGGTAGGTGCCTCGAGTGATTAAATTAATTAATTAAACATGTGCAAAAGGAGCCCAATAAATGGAAGTATACAGATGTAATTACACCGTGTGATAATTAGATTTCGAGTTATGGATGTTGAAACAAAATGGGAAACACTATTACATTCACGTTCATATCAAAATAGTGGTCTGTCTAGCTTGAAGCTCAGTCTGCAATATCCTGTCTGTTAATTAGGATTACTATACTGATATATTTACATTACAAGTGTAACATTCAAAAGAATGTATAAGTTGCCTCACCCGCCTCACCCGGTACACACACACACAAAAGACGAATATTTTATAAAGCAGTAATATTTACCAATTATGCGCTGCAGATTTCTTTTACTGTTTGAAACCGAACAGGAGTACAGTGTATATATGCTTTTCCGTATATTCGAAAAGTACGGATATAATTGAAGTCAGTATTTTCACATCGATACCGTCTAGGTGAAATGTTTACAAGCTGACCCGAATCTGATTGCGGTAAGTGAATTCTGGGAAATTCTAGATCAATCCGAGATCAGACTATCTATTTCACCAAGTAAGTTCCACTGATTGGTATGTGAGGTGGAAGGGGGCGAGGATAGTTATTGGAGGTGTTATAATAGTGGGCACGAAGGTAATGTATATATATATATATAGTAGAAATATTTGAAAGATACATTCAGAAGGTGATCGACACTTGATAATTATGAGTGGAGCGTAAGAATATATGTCGCTGGGAAAAGGCACATGGTGACCGGTTACTCTAGTGTGTCACGCTGGTACCCCAAAAGGATTTCAAAAAGCCGCCTCCGAATGGGATTTTGCAAAAGAAAATGGGGGTTTCTCGCAGACGAGATTTGAGTTCTTAGAAAAAGATTACTACACGTGGGCTGATCCCAGCTTGACCAGAACACAAAGGAAGGTTGTTCTGTCGAAAGCTATTTATTTTAGTACCTAATCACGGTAATCTCCCCTTTTCTGTATTCATACAAAACATCATCATCGCCATCTTCAGCCGTCATAAGCCCACTCTTCCCATGACGACATATCTTGTGCTAACCTTTGCTCTCGTCCCTCCATCTTGTTCCTGGTCTTTTCCTACTGCGTTTACTATCCAATGGGCACCAATCTGTTAGTCTTTTCACCCATCTGTTGTCATTTCTTCCTGCTAGGTGACTAACCCATCTGCAGGTGTGCTGCTTAATTATTTGTATAATATCTTTCACTCTGGTCTTCTCTCTGATCAATGTTGATCTTTTTCTATCTCTTAGAGATATCCCTAGCATTGCTCTTTCCATGGATATCTGTGCTATTCTAAGTTGGTTTTCAGCTCATTCTGTTAATCTCTATATTTCGCATCCGTATTCCATGGCTGGTATTATGTAACCGCTGTATAGTTTACGCTTTAAGTCCACTGGCAAGGCGCTCTTCAGAATTTTTCTATTCATACCAAATGAGATAGAGAATATTAACAACTTCAGAGTAGCGATAGAGAACATATTTCAGGCCTTGGAACAGCGGCAGTGACATAGAGGATAAGTGTAATAGACTGACAAATATAATTAAGGAAGCAGCAGAAATGGTAGGCAATACAAACGTAAACAATAACACAGGGAAATAATCTAAACGAACATTAACACTAATCAAACAGAGGAGATATATGAAGAAACACGAAAACAAAAAGGCAGAACTTAACAAACTAATAAACGAGAAGAGAACAATGAAAGGAAAACACGAAGAGAATAGTGAAGGCTATCAGAAAGGGGAAGAGATTATAATATGCCCGATCCGCAGACCATACCGGCAAGCAACATATGCATACACTAGAGGATAACAATGTCATATAATCATGCATTTGTTTTAATTGTCAACATTTGCGTATTTCTGATTGATTTTAGCATTGCAAATAGAAACGAAATAATCGAAATTTCAGCATAATACAGTTTTCTTTAATTTTCTGGTCGAAAAAAGCAATTTTTGCAATTCATGGGGAAGACACTGTACATGATTAAACGTAACACATATTTAAGTCTTTTGCTGAATGCTTTAATATCGAATAGGCGAATTAATGTTAGAAACGAATAAATCAATATATTATTTTTGAATAATCAACATTATACAGTGCAAGAGATGGCCAATATACTCAAAATACCCAAATCCAGCGTTGACAACTATTTGCACCTGCTTGTTTATGCTAGTCACTTTGATGTCTAACCTCCAATCAGTGCACATAAACAACTCATGGACCGTATTCATTATGGTGGTCGTTGACAATTGGATATTTTATCACAAAGTGCAATGCAAGAGATTGTAAAGCAAAAGAAATAAAATATCACTAACTGTACCAAAGGTTTCGGTCTTTATCCGCAAAAGCTGATGTATATGGTGGGATTGGAATGGGGCCCTCTACTATCAGCTCCATTCGGTGAACTAAAGGATTGCTCTTAATTAGACTAATTTGGGGCAGCAATTGACGAACACCTGCCGAATTTAGTCAAGAGGAATGGCGTGATATTTGATCAGGATAACGCTTGACTGCATTTTTCTTTGGTGACCAGACACACATTGTTAGAGCTTGACTGGGAAGCTTTCGACATCGCTAACGTTAAATCCCTGGAAGACTGCAGAAAACACCTAGAGCATCTGATACGTATGACACGAACGTGTCTGTTAATAAGAGTATCAGCAGCCCTGATATGAAAACCACACAATGCTAAAGAAAGACATAACAGCATTCTTTTTAAAATGTTCTTTAATCATTTTTTAATATTTTTTTACAGATGAATTTTCCGCAGGGAACAATGGTTTGTGGGTAATGTTTTCAAGCTTGACGAATACAGGAATCAGAAAATACAATTGAATTCTATAATAACGACTAGAGGTATGAGTGATGTTATACAACCAACTTAAATGAATATAACAAGGATTTTTATATATCATAAAATGCACAGTTATTTTTTTCACTGTATTCTTCAGGGGTAATGAAGGGAAATGTAAAACAAAACAATTCAATCGTTCAATTTATTTTCAATATTGATTTGAAATATCGATTGCTCGAAACAATAACCATCGACCTGAATAATTCACCCAGGAAAAAAAAACAGATTTAACAACAGCAACAAACCAGTTCATAACGTTTTGGCCATCGGACCAACCCATTTTCAACTCTTCTCGTTCAAGTCAACAAAAACAACACTCTGCCATCCGTTTTAATCGATTTGTCATTCAATACATCGATATATTGTTCGATTGGAAAAGAGAACATGAGCATAAAACCATTTTTCCACTCGTCCAACAATAGTTCTCTGGATATTTAGACATGTTTTCTTTTGATAATTCATTTGTTAACAACAAGCCACCAACGAATTATATTGAACAAATTGCTTGACATATCATATTTGTATATTTTCCTTTTAAATAGCAAAAACTGGTTACCATGAATTCATTTTTTAAAAATATTGATGTGTAACTCCAGAATACTGAAAGCTACGATTTGTTATTACAGCAATCTAGTTCGTTCTGTTATTTTTTTTTTTGCTTTTCACTTCAAGGTATACGTCCACGTTTCACAAGCAAGATATATATT
>VCCN01000407.1:4769590-4783623 GCA_006491835.1 Architeuthis dux
ATTTACTGTCCCATTGGCACCAACCGGTTAGTCTCCCCCCCATCTATATTTATCTCGTCTTGCTAGGTTCCCGCCCATCTCCATTTGTGTTCCTTAATTAATTGAATACTATCCTTCACTCTAGTCCTCTCTCTGATCCGTGTTGATCCTTTTATATCACTTATTGTTATCCCTAGCATTGCTCTTTCCATGGCTATGTGTGCTATTCTGAGTTGGTTTTCAGCTAGTTTGGTTAATTTCCATGTCTCACATCCATGAAACATGGTTGGTATTATGCAGCAGTTGTATACTTTACGCTTTAGTCACATTGGCAAAGTGCTCTTCAGAATGTATCTAGTTATACCAAAACGCATATTGTTATGCGTCGTTTTATTTCGCTGTCATGTACTTTCTTTAGCTGTATTATTGCAATTCCAGCGCGATATTTTGCACACTGTTATGGGCATCTTAGAACTGTCTTTGAAGTATACACGTGTCTGTATTGCTTGGACAACCAGTCAAATGTACTATGTCGTTTTCATGCTGTATGGATAATTCAGAATTTAGGACACTGGAAAGTAAGTCGGTCAGCTTTTAAATAATTATCCTTCTCATATTGGGAGATATCGAAAAAACGTAATTTTCCGACAGGATGGACTCATTAGGAGAATTCAGAATGATCAAACTGTTGTCCTCCAACATGTCAACGGAATGTATTATAGATTAGAGTTATCTGAAATCAGAATTACGAATTCCTGAAACTTCAACAAAATGTTACTGCGCAAATCTAGAGTGAACAATTGGTTCGTTAGAATGATGCATTGAAACATAAAATAGCTTTTTTTCTGAGCAAGGGATTCGTTCAGTGATTTTGATGTATGACACAAATACGAAGCAGCCAACGATCATGGAGCTGCGATGTGAAGTTCGTCTACATGTAGTGTATTCTCTAGGCCTGTCACCTTTATAATATAACTTATTCCGCTCATTGCAACACTCCGTTTCTGGTCAGAGTTCCCATCGATTTCTCGGTATATAAAACTTCCGATGATTTCATCGAATTAATTCCTTAGGGATAAAGATGTAGACACAAACATATCAGAGATGTTTAATTCAGTATTAAACATAAATCTTCCTTAAACAAGGAAACCTTTTAACCCGACCAAAGTCGTTCCTTATTACTGGATAATGTTGGAAGATCGACAAAGATAACGTAGATTGCTCTAACAAAATAAAAACAGCAGTTACGACGAATTCGTCTAAAGTGTAAATTAACGATTTTGGTATTCAATAGTAAGACAATTCTGATCGAATCTCAGATCTTAGGACTAAATAATGTATTCTGTAGACAGTAACTGTCAGGGAAATCACTTATAAATGACTTCAGATTATTACAAATTATATAATTAATTGAACGTATAATCAAATCGGTGATAGATCTCAAACTTTAAAGTGACGGCTGTCTAGCTGAAATCTAATACAATTTCAATAAAATAGTTTTAAATGGGTTTTGCGGCATCAATATTATATTTAAACATATACATGAATTCAAATAATTGCAAAATATGAGTGAATTCAAATAATTGCAAAATATAAGTGAATTCGAATAATTACAAACATTAAAAAGACTTCACTTCGTTGAAGGGTAAAGATTGGATTTAGCGAACCAGAGTATATTTCTCATGACGTTTGGTCTGTTTGACTGAATATAATTTTTCATTCCTTCTGTAAATCTTTCTTTTGTGGCTCTAATGTGTGTTTGTGGTGGATTTACAATGTTCGTAGGATGCAACATTGACATTTTTTGTGTCCATGTCCATGACAGCGAATCTTCGATTAACAATGTAAATATAATGCTAAACTGGCTCCTTAGTTTGTGTCCGTCATTAGAATGTTCGTGAAAGTGTGTGTTGATTGTAATATCATAGTTTTTAGGAAAATGTTGAAATGTTCTCAATGATTATGGCCTTTATTCCATCGGGAAGTTTTCATTTCGGAGAAATTTAATCCGAAAATAAATATTTTAAACAGTTGAACAAAATTCATCAATGGCAAACATTTTTCTATTTAGATATAAGCATACATGTCATTAATGAATTAACGGAAAAATAATACGTTTCAAGTTTAGCGTTATACGTACGTTTTTAATTACAGCCATACTCACATTAAAATAGACACACATCGGGATACATATTGGTTATATTCCAAGTCATAGTTGCATAAAGATGGACACAAAATAAGGGTCCTGTTCAACTGTATATTCACATTGTAAATCAAACAGCCACTGTCATATTAACAAACACAAAGTAAGGGTTCAGTTGTGCATTGTATGTATATCGTAAATCAAACACCGATTTATATCCAATTCACTCGCTTCACTCGCGTAAGGGTAGAATGTTATAAAAAGGATAACCGTCCATCCATTGGTAATTTCAGATCCAGTCATGAATTCGTTTCGCTTTTGGTTCGGTTTCGTCAAAGACGTCAATGATTAATTCTCAATTCGTATCGATTTTTGTTGTTGTTGCGTCTTAGATTTGTTTCGTTTTCGTTCGATTTAATTAAATATTTTTTGTAATCTAAAAAACATCGACGTTGAATTATTTCTGAGATGGAACTATTGCTTATTCCCAGAGCCTTTAATGATTAATTTTCACTTCATATGTTCTTTTGTTCGTTTTGTTACGTCTTGGATTCGTTTCGTTTTCGTTCGTTCGTTTAATTAAATAATCTTCTAATCTAAAAAAGACGAACCGATTTGAGCGATTATGTTGGATCTGAAATAAAGAGAAATTAGCGAGGAAAACAGAACCTTCAACGTAGCTTGGACGGAAATGTACGCTTTCGTTGAAGATTCAGTCGGTTTACCATTGTGTTTAATCTGTTGTGAAAGAATTGCCAACAATGAGAAGAACGACATGAATAAACATATTTTGCTGACTAGTATTCATCTGCTAAAGGACGCAAAAGAGATATCCTAGAACTGGAGAAGAAAACAGAAAACAATTCGAGGTACTTTTAGGAGATGTGTCAAACATTCAGAATCGACTACACTTGCTAGTTCTATTGCACCGAAGGAAATTGTAAGTCGAGGAAACCCCTTTAGTGATGGAGAATATGTAAACGATAAGTTCTCAAAAATAGTTGAGCATTTAGTTTCCGGCTTTAACAACAGAAACGATATAATTAATAAGATCAACGAAATTCCACTCTCGTCAAGAGCAATCAAATAAAGTGCTACTGATATGGCATCAAATATTATTGAACAGCAAATCAAAGACATTAATTTTGCTCCAGCATGTTCAATTGCCAGTGATGAGTCATGTGTAAATAATGTTGAACAGATCGCATTGTCATGTAGATATATTCATTCTAAATGTCGCCATGAATAATTGATTGAATTAATACCACTTAGTGGACATACAAGAAGCGGAGTTATTTGTCAGGCTGTTCTGAATCATTTGAAAGAGACAGAAATAAGCCCTAACAGCTGGTTTCAGTAGCAATAGAAGCATCCCTAAGCATGAAAGGAATTAAGAAGGGATTAGTGACTTTACTGGTGAATTCACTTGAAACTGCCTTCTTTTCACTGTATCATTAACCAGGAAGCACACTGTGCTCAAGCTTTCCCTCCCGAATGCATGAAAGTCATGAATCTCGTTGTCAAAACCGTAAACAAGATAATAACAAGAGGTTCTAAATCACCGACACTTTACTAGAAGAGGTGGACTGTACTTATTCAGATACATTGCTACATAATAGCTTCCGGTGGCTTTCTAATGGTGATGTACTGAAAATATGTGCAGCTTGCATAGAATACATACAGCAATTCTTACAAATTATTGGTGGCAATGCTAATAGCTATTCTGAACTGGAAGATCCTGATTGGCTGGAAAAGTTGCATTTCCTGGTGGACAAGTCATTTAAACTTGCTTAGCAAAAATCCTCAAGGAAAATGAAACACCTCTCTTCAGTTGTTAGAAATGGTTTTAGCATTTGCGCGTCAATTAACCGTGTTTCTGAAAGACATCGACAACGGTAAACTAGCTCATTTTCCATCGCTTAGAAACTTTAACGAAAGAAGAAACACTATCTTTTTACAGCAATAAGCATGCATAATGAATTCAATAAAAGATTTACAGATTCGTAAAGATAAAGCAAGTTTAGTGTTCCTATATCACTCTTTGACACTGAAATATCTGAAATCAATCTATCCGTATTTCCAGAGATTAGTCAGTCTGACAGCGAGATGGAGATATCCGATATAACCGATACGGAATTGCGGGCATCAACATTGAAAAATATATGAAAGGAACTTGAAGAAGTATACTGTCAGAAGGCCAACCTTGCAGGAAATCATAACTGGACCGATATTCAAACAATTCCAAGACCAAACAAACTGATAGTTCTTGCTTGGAATTCAATTCTGAAAACATCAAAAGTTTGGCATTCAGTATTATCTGAATTTTCGGATCAACTTATTTGCGCGAACAAATCTGTTCGCAAATTGATGTTATCAAATCAAAGTATCGCACAAAGTTATCTGACCGAAGCCTGCAATCTTGTATTAAAATAAAAGCCACAGTTTATGACAACCCGGACAATCTCAGATAGGATTCAAAACCCCAAATCGCATTGAGTAAGAAAAAAGTGATCTAAATGTATGTTTTCTTGTATGTGATTTTGTTCATAATAGATTGTGCTACTCCGATAGTCGCACTCATTATTGTTTTTCTTTTAGCTAAAGATGACTTTTTAAGGTTGAAATGGTTCCCGACCTCTGTGCTAAGTGAGCCATTCCTTTGTGTCCGTCTTAATGATAATGGATTACAATCTAAATATAATGCTAAACCTGACCTTTATTGTGTGTCCCTCTTTACTCAACTATGGATGTGGAAGTGTGTGCTGCTTGTAGGTTCATAGTTTGTACATGATTTAAACGTTTACAATGTACGTATAATGCTAAACTGGCCCCTCTTTGCATATTCGTCTTAATGTGTAGGTGTCTGTATAAATACGGCCTTGATCATTTAGGGAAGTTTTCCTTTATTCAGAAATATTAAGCTTTAAATACATGTATTTAGAATGTTTTGAAAAAATTAACTATATTTTAGCCAAATACTAACCCTAACCCGTCACAGTTTGGACATAATTACAATAGTAAAACATATACAATTTAAAATCAATACAATACTGCTATTCATTACAAAAGTAAGACAAATATTGTTTTAAACAGTAAAACAAAAGTCGTTAATGGCCAAACCGTTGCTATTTAAATATTCGGATGCCAGTCATTAATTAAGTAACGAACGCAGCATAAGTTTCCAGTGTAGCATTATACGTGCATTGCCGTATTTGGATGAAGACGGACACAAAATAGAAGTTCAATTCATAAAGCTGCCGGTAGTCCAATGGCTAATACACTTGCCTACCAACCTCCAAGTCGGAATAAATTAAGTTACGTGTAAATGCACGAAAAGATAACGTAAAGTATTGATGGATGAACTCTATATATACATGTACATGTGTATTTGTGGATATACTCCTAATCACAGCTTTCAAATATACACAGAATATGTTCCATATGCCTCCCACCCTAAATCGGTTAGAGAACATATTTAAGTTGACCCCTTCGCTCATCTTTAAACATGTCTGCCTTCACTTTTGGTAAAACCAAGAAAGATGTAGCCGTTTATTGTGTTTCTAACTGCCAGGCGTGATGGGTGAACAAGTCGTAGCAACTTTATTTGTTCTTCGTAAGTGAATCTTTACTTTCTACCATTCAAATGCTATTAACCACATAACAATCTCTAAATCCAAATTGTATTCTTTTTCTTCTGTAAAATTGCAAAATATGTTATTCCTCTTATAAATCCCCAAAAAGATTTTTAAAAAACACTAGATCACCATGCCTCCCACCCCGAGGACTCTTTATAAGTTACAACTTGAAAACGAGAGGCGGATTTCTTTTTTTTCTTTTCTTTTTCTTTTTCCCGGGATGTGCACGTCCTGTGGTCTATCCACAGTTCAGCCTTACTGTCGGAACTTTCCCTCAAAAGAGGCGGCAGACCCCACAGCTAGCTCGGGCATCTGTCAGGAGAAGGACACTCCTCTCAAACCTATGACCTATGGGCTCTACCCCTATCCGCGCCACTCCGGTGGACCATAGGATGTAACTCTCGGTTTAAAGGGTGGGGTCGACCCTGGGCAAGTCGCATTTCACCTTAAAACTACACTGCTCAAGCCGTCCACAGATATACAACATATCTGCTGAGGCGGCCGTAGTGTTCACGTCCTGTGCTTCAACTATACCGGTAAGCCATACCATCTGAACACTCCCACAAAAGGGCGGCAGACCCCCATAGCTAGCTCGCATCTGCCAGGAGAAGGAATTCCTGTCAAACTTACGACCCAAGGACACTGCTGCTATCTGTGCCACCACGGTGGACCATAGCATGCAAACCAACGGTTCAAAGGATGGGGTCGACCGCGCGCACGTTGCACCTCACCGTAAAACTCCATTGCGCAGACTACGGATTCTCCACATTCAGGCCCCGCCGACCTAGGACACGAATAAAGACACGGAAAACCCGCCCCAAATCTCCGTCCGCGGAGCCAAGTTATTCATTCATTCATATACAGAGAGAGATATAGATAGATAGATAGATAGAGAGAGAGAGAGAGAGAGAGAGAGAGGAGGGATATATAGAAAGATTTGCCGGTAAGACATATGTCAGTGCAATCGCAGTCGTCATGGAAGAGGATGGGAAAAGCATTCATATTCTGTGAGTAACTCTTGCCCAAATGCATGTAAATAAGTTGTTCGTTTCCTATTGATTCGTAATGCACAATATGTCAGTATTTGCTAAGAGTGTTTAAGGAGAAAAATAACTTCTAAATAATCTCTGTTTATTCATAATGTTTTAACCATGGAAACGACTGAAGCAAGCCGGAAGAGCGATAAGATAGCCATACAAACTGTGTGCATCATTAAAGAAAATACTAATCTCAGCTTGCATATGCCGAACTTCAGAATGTTTCATGTCATAATATATTCAAGCAATGAAATGAATGTATGCTTTGACACATTTGTTTAATAACTTACACACAATGTGTGTGAGTGAGTGAGTGAGAGAGAGATAGCGAGATAGAGATAGAGAGAGAGAGATATCGAGAGAGAGGGAGAGAGAGAGAGAGGGAGAGAGAGAGAGAGAGACATGGCATTTCCTAACCAATATTTGTGGCGCAGCTAATGTACACTGAGAATAGAGTCAGGGCTTTAACGATTGACCCATAAGAACCCATTGTGACACCGATGTCACATACAATTTAATTGATCTGTACTGTCTCTTATATAATATTATAGTTTATCCTTGATTTTAACTCATGGAGTGTGCTAACTGGCATCTAATGAACAGCATGATGCAGCCACGTGACTGTGTGTCAATCTGCCTACCCATAATCCCACATAATATCCCTTCAAGTAGAAATGGTTAAGGGTTAATTTGCTTCTTTTCTCAGTTGTTACTCTCCCTCTAAAGCCCCATTCACGCGGACCAACGTTTTTGTTACTGTTAAGACTGATACTATACTTATTTCCATGATTTTATATTTCTATTTCATTTTTCGGGCTTTGCAATTTTATATAATTATTTTTCTTTAATATTCCCCTTTTAATACTCAATGAGTGCTTCTTTGGGGAAATATCGGATCGAATTTCGACTCAAGCCAAAATCGATCATTCTCCCCGTTGAAAGTGCCCCTGAAATTAAAAGCATAATCCTGTTCGGTTTCTCTTTGATGCCTTTGCGTTTTCTTTTCATGCCACAACGATGCCCACTGAGCAAGCTTTTCATGATGTTCAGTCTATGGATGAGTCCGCCCATCTAAACAACGTTCAAAATTATAAGGGACCGGCCTGATTTCCATACACAGAGAAACTGTTTTACCGTTATGTCTTTTCTTTTTTAAATACTTAGATTTATGTGGCGGTGGACATGGGTGTGACTTCATATAAAAGATTTATGATAAGGGGGGAACTGGCAATCAGAATGAAGTAAAGCAGAAAAAAAGGAACTGAACAGAAGTAAAACGCTTAAGTGGAATAAATGCAAAACAGTGTCTTGGAATAAAAGGTTTCACATCCTTGAATGGCTTCAAATAAAAATGATATAGAGCTCTACTTCTGCCACTGGTGGCTGATTTAAAGGTGCGAGTCTTCCACAATTTGGCTTCCAAAAGCTTAAAAAAAAAAGATCTTATATTCATCCGAGGTTTTATTTACAAGATTACTAGGTATGAACAAGAAATTGGAAGGCTCTCTCTGGTCTCTTTGAATATTTTACAAGCTACTTTGATTTAAAATATTGTACAAGTAACGTAGCCAGATTCAATATTATAATACATAATAAATTGGGGATTTAAAGAGGAATGCGTTCAGATAATGTATTATTTATTATTTATAGACAGGATTCTATCAAACAGAGACAAACAACATTAGATAGATGGATAGGTGTGTGAGGGGCGCGTGCCTCCTAATATTCCTCACTCATCAATATACTAGCACTAGAAGAATGGATGCATAAAAACACACAGTATATCGGTCCTTGTTGTGTTTGGGGCTGCGTAGCCACACGCCATTCAGAGAAACCATGCTAACCATTACATATCAACGAAAGCGTACTCAATGTGCAATTTGAACTATACCATGTATCGATGGAAACTGATGAGTTTCGCCTTCTCCTGAATACTGTTGACGTCAAGGTATGTGTGCGTGTTTATCCTGGGGAGCGAGGCAATGTGGGAAAACAATAAGCAAGTGGGGTCAGTGTGATATTTCTGGCAACGTTCTGCTTGGAAACAATGGTTCTATCATTCATGTAGAAGGTACTTTGTCACTTACCACTTAACTCAATATCATGGAAGACCAGTTACACCCTTTCATGGCAACTGTCTTTAACAATGGCAGCTGCATCTTCCAGCTGGATAATGCGCCAAGCAACACTGCACTGACCGTATGGTAATGGTTTCAGGAACATGAATAATCTTCACTAAGTTACCCTGGAAACCAAAGAAACACCCCCTACTCCAATTCCATTTAGCACTTATGGTATATGTTGGGCTAACATGTTCACTCTGTAGAACCTCGGTATAAATACATGTCTCATGATCTATGGAAAGTAAACATTAGGCTTAAAGATGAACAGAACACAGTAATGTTCAAAGATAAAGACCCCAAAAGATATTGAAGAATACATCTATCTAGGACAGGTAATAAAGTTAGAGAAAGAAAATGAGAGTGAAATAAAACGATGCATAACGATCGACTGGGAAGCATTCGGTATGAATAGAGACATTTTGAAGAGCACCTTGCCAATGTGCTTTAATCGTAAAGTATACAACGGTTGCATAATACCAGCTATGCCTTACGGATGGAACATGGAAATTAACAAAACTGAGAACCAACATGGAATCGTTCAGAAAGCCACGGAAAGAGCAATGCTAGGGATAACTCTAAGATATAGAAAAATAAATGGATCAGAGGGATTCATGGGACTGGAAACGCAGTAGGAAAAGAGAATCACAAGAGTGGGGATGAGATAGACAGTTTTGCCAGTAAGACGTGGCAGAGGTTAGCACAATCCTGGTCGTCATTGAAAGATGGAAAACGGCTTTGTTCAGCAGTGGACTAATTGCGGCGAATGATAATATTGATATAAAACAGATTTTTGATGTATATGCGTGTATGTTATATAGATATAAATTAGTTACTTATTATATATCTACAAAACATATGCATTAGTACTTGAACAAGCACAGAACTGTGTGTTCTTGCCTATGTTTGCATGTTTTACATAGTTTGCATGAAGCTCCTAACGAGACAGGAGGATTTAATTGCTAATACTTGCTCAAATATATAAGTGAGCGTGTGTTTGTGTAAGTATGTGATTGTGCACGCGCGCACATGTATGTGTGTGGGGGTGTGCATATGAAATTCGTCTTTTTTAATGCAAATATTTAGCATTCGGTCGTTGCAGTTTGGTTTTTGCTGATTCTTTTCTTCAAATCCTTTAAAACTGGTTTCTAAAATCAGAAGTACGTACTACGGACGTCTGGTAAAATGATGTAAGCGCTGGTGAGATTTGGGGTATAGGAATCCACGCGATAGTAGGTCATCTTCGCATTGATAAGCAGAACAAAGGTATTGCTTAATGGTTGTAGAATAACACGGTGGACATTAATGGGAATCAGTTTAAGTTTTACTTTTTTTTAAGCTACGTTCAAAAAGTCCGGAATACAAGTCTGGTTAGTCACTCAATAGAAACTGCCACGTGACCAATGTCTTTTGGCAGCAAAATCAATAAAATAAAACTTGGCAAAACGGGGTGATCAATGAATGAGTTACTTCTCTCGCATTTTGCAGGTGGAGTCTGAATACAAACTAAGGAACCAATTTAACATAAACTTACATTGTAAATTGACCCCCCCACACACACACACACTAAATAGCTGTTTATGGGGAGATTTTCCAAAAACAAAATAATCGTTTTGTCTAGACATAATAAGAAGTAACGGTTTACATGTTCAACCCACACGCTCCATTAGCGTTGCCTGTACACGAACATACACACCTAGCCAGCCATCCAACTTAAAGACTGAAGAAATCGGTTTCTAATAATCAAAAGTCAAGGATCGAGGTAAAATCCTGGAAATTTATGAACCTGTCTGAAAATAAATGCAAGGCGGAGGCAGGGAAGAGTAATCGACGGTTATTCTAATTATATCTGATAGTGTATTCACAATAGTCAACAGATTCTGTCATAGTCGACATTTATTATTTTCTTTTTCTTTTGATTCATTTTGTTTTGCAATCAACTATGTAGGCGGGATGCATTAATGTTTTCTTTACTTTTAAAAGATCCATTTGGGTTTGTTATTCGTTTTTTTTATCGGTGTGTACTTTAAGATCTCACTATTAACAGCTTTCACGAGCAACGTCATTGATGTGAATCGCTGAATCTCTTCAATATTTGATAAGGTTATTAAAATGTTCGTAATAATCAAAGCAGCCTCTGTTTGATAAACAAACTGTTTTGCACCATTTATCTACATCGGAGTCTTGTATTGGTCATTCACTCAGGTAATATTTGTTTCTATTGCACGTAACTATTTCTAGATGTATGTTAGTCTGTTAGAAATATACAAGATTCGAGCAATCAGTTTGGCTGTAAATCATATTGGAATGGATTGAAAATATACCTTTATAACTATCGTTTGACTGCAATTGTTTATTCTCTGTGTATATCAGTTATTGACGCGTTCGGCACAATAGAGAGACCATTATTTTTTAAAGTGTGTGAGCTTTTACAAATACATGTGTTACCAGATTATGAACACATACTTTCTAAAGAAGAAAACGGACTGTTTATACGTAACGGCGAAGTCTATTATGTTTGGTGCATTTGGATAAAAGCACATGACTTGAAAACTCAATGTTTTGAAATAGAATCAATAGAGCAAATTAATATTCATATTACATCTGCATTTTTCAGCGTCAATCAATATTAAAATTCTAATGACGTCTCCTCTTTTACAGGGGAAATAGTATAATTATGGCTTTGGCAATATATCATTCAATGGGCTTTTAATATGGCACCGCTAAAGATTATTGGACTGCACGTCTAGCCAGTTAAATAGTTTTGCCTGAACAATTGAATCGTTGTCATGTGGATCATGAATATGGAAAATATACTTTAAGTGAATATAATATATTGCATAATAAATATTAAAAGATCCTAGCTATAATTATATTTAAATGTTAAGTTCTATGAGTACGCTCAATTATCAATATGATAATTTGGAAATATTTACTTGCAATCTGAACAAAGTTACGACGCAGTATTAATTGATGACACACTGAGATGCATAACTAATTGTCTGGTGTATAAGAACACACACTGAATATAGGTAACAACTATCCAAGTGGAATTGATTAAAGGATTTAAAGCTATGTATAGTGGTGATAGGATGAATTAATCTTTTATCGAGTTATGCTTCATGATCGACAGTTTTAAATCTCAGGTTTTATAACAAAGCTATTGTATGCATTATTTCCTCATGGACACATATTTATTTATTCACAATAAACACATATGAATTCGGAAGTGAGGTATATAATGGAAATATATATACATGAACACACGCACGGACACTAGGTTTCCCAAACATCTTTCAAGTTGCAGATAGGAACGACATCCCTGATTTCAAATGACACATCCTATTTCCAACTGAAATCGATAGAGCTTACCCACGGCCCGATACATTAAATGATATATTAAATTTAAAATAATAAAAACAAATAAACACTTATTACCAAAAGGAAATAATGTGGTTATATTATAGGAATTAAAAAATAAAAGCATAGTTAACGCCTGGCTTGGTAACATATTTCCTGTTGCAGTTGGAGGTCAGAGCTTCGTCGATATTTTCTCTTGAAGTAGCTGAAGTGTGTAAGAAGGAAAAACGCAGACAAATGGCAAATACTGGAGGGGAAAAGCATCCATTTGTTTGTGGCAGACATATCCAAAGCATTACGATTAGATACCAAGCACGCCGGTCTGGTGGTATTCCGACAAATTGCAGGGACGACTCGGCTAAGTGAATTGATATTCCATCCTTGTAATTAATCGTAGTATATATGTGTGTGTGTGGGGGGGGGTGTACGAGGTCTGCCCTGAAGATATCCGGCCAGGTTGCGCGATCATAATGTAACTTGGCAACTGATCAGAAGCGACCTTACTGCGCATGTGAACATATACGTTCCTGATGGGTTACACAGTCAGCACTGAGACGCCATTGAGTGGGCTTGAGTTCTGTTCTATTGTGGCATTCATATGACAATGCACCTGTCCATTTTTGACATCTCTTGTGATTGATCACCCAGGTCTGTCAGCCCTCCTAATGTCCAGATTTTGCAACCTGAGACTTTCTAAAATCGCTGTTGAAGAGATGGAGATATCGGATCGTTGTCAAGATTAAGGAACATATGACGAAGCAACTGACGCCGATCCTGAAAGGGGACTTTCTTGAAAAGTGGAAGATACGCTGTGATAAGTGTGTTGGATCGCAATGGTATTTGATTGGAGTGTAATAAGGTACCATTACCCTAGGTAGGCTATTACCTCGTTAATACTATGTGACTAGATACTTTCTGGAAATAATTTAATATATATCTACAAATCGAAATGGTTTGAAAAGGCTGTCACCATGATGTATACTGATTCTTTCAGGTATGTTTCTACCAGAACATTTGTTGAACATATACATAATTAAAATACGTTTGAGAAAATAATTATATCCCACTATTCGGATAATGCTTTTTTAATTATTCACAGTATCTAAAAGGAAAACTCTTTACGAAATTACAAACTTATACAATGTTTGCGCTGAGAGATCTTTTTGATTCGGTAAGAATAATCGAACCATTACAGGTACGTTACCTTAGTTAATGCTTACTATGACATTTATTTTTTTATCCCAAAAGGATTTAATCAGCGTTAATGTAATAATCATAGCTCTTATATTTTGGAGAAAATATGTAAACCTAGAATATGCTGTATATTTTTACATCAATCTATGAAGCGCATCAGGTTCCCAATGATACACATTCAAACGAAAATAGAAAATTAAAATAATGATGGAATATTACTAGAAATACATGATATAAATTGAAGCGTAGAATATAAGATAAAAGCGACAGTTATGGAAATACATGAATTTCCATCTTTCCAACAATACTCAAGAGTTCTCTTTTGCGCAGTGTTTTTCCCACTGGTGATTTGAATACCCGTTTCAAACAAGCGTCCCGTCCGTGTTTGGCGTGTACCTTTCTTTTCCCACACCTAAAATGATAATGGTTATATCAAATTGGGAATGACGTGAACATATGATTACAGATAATGAGACACTAGAAAATAGTTTGAAGGACAATGTGAAGGCAACTAGGAATGTCTATCCAGGGAGAGGCTTTGTAAATACAAGAAGAGCCGATAAAT
>VCCN01000407.1:4799956-4810238 GCA_006491835.1 Architeuthis dux
TAAGGTTAAAAAAGTGAAACATTTAAAAATATATCAGGACCTCTCCCTGTCACCGGGAGAGCTGCGGAACAAGAAGTTCACGACTGTGCTCATAATAGTTGACACACATGAAACGGTAAATACTATTGCTACACATTTTCCCTTTTTGCATCACTTGCATATATTTCTTTTGCAAACTTTAATCATGTTCCCAACTGGGAACTTTGACTCGTTAGGTTAATACTATATTTTTCTGTTTTTAAAATGTAAAAAGAAAAATGTTAGGTCGTCCACGTAAATGATTATTTGATTGTTTTCGGCAAATTTGTGGACTTGCAACCTCATTTACAATTCCTCACGGTTTTACTGGTTGGTATTATTCAATCAATGTATAATAGGTCGTTGGGTTCTTCGATTACTTTTGAATTGCTTTCCTGGTTGTCCCGTTTCTGTTCGGTAGTAGTCCCCTGCTTTGTTTAGTTGTAAGATATGTTTTAATTAGTGTAAACAGGCTATGTACTTCGATGCTTGGGTAATTCTTTGCGAGGATGATTTTTTCCTGTTACTGGTTGGAATTGATATGTCTTGCCATTTGTCAACACTTCTGGGTCTTTCCCATCCGTTAGACATTAATTGTGTTGTTTGACATGTCTCTCGTGAAACATCTAAAATGGCATCAGTGTATTCCGTCGTCTCGTGGTGTTTTCAAGTCGACCTATATGTGTGGGACGGTCTCGAAATACTAAGTCATTTTCCTATTATAATAGTGAACACTCATTGGGTGTTCACACCAGTAGTAACTAGTAGCTTTCACTAGAGATCAAGTCCCCTCAATATTTCAGCACCCCCCTCTGTACTGTAGTTGTTTTCAGTCCTGCTGTCGCCTGGACCTTCTCAGGTCTTCTTCAGATTTTTAGTTCTTTTTTCTAGGTGCCTTGGGACCGTTCAAACTGCACCAACAGCGATTGACACACCTGTCACCTTCATGTTCGACAAATCTTTCCGGTTCTGTAGCTTTGGCAATTTTATTCACTGACACATGTTTTATTCAATAAGAGAGATTCTGGTTTGTGCATATCCTATTTTTTTTCTACTGGATTAACCTGCCCGCTCAATCATGCTTATTTTTGTAAAGATGCCGATTAGGTGCATGGTGGATAAATAGGTTATGGTATTAATGCTGATAATAAGCCCACGACAAGAGGAATATTGGCATCGGTAAATTAATGTGTGTGTTCTCCTTATATTCCTCTTGAGAACTTTCACTTAGTTTCAATAGAAGAATTCAGCCGTTAGAAACTGAGTGCGTTCATTGTAATCTGGTTTATTTTCTACTTCTTTTTACTTTGATGTAAACAAAAAACCTGCAATCCAAATATACTGCAATGTAGGCTTTCAGGCATATTGTATTTGCAACAGGACTATTTCTAAAGCATACGTTCAAATGACAAAACATAGTACACAGGAAGCCGATGAAAATAGAGAAAGATGGGTGGGGGATGTGCTAGTAATACATTTCGAATAATTCTTATGATTTTGAGTGATACCGATTTTTAAGACAACTGAATTCGATATTTGCTGGTGTGGAAACAGATAAAACAAGTGGAAGGATACAGATATGGTGGAACGGGAAACGGTGCGGTCTATTGCGTCAGTCATTCATTATAACTAATACAATGTTCTATCTCTAATCTGTTTCTGCACAGATACTAATGCAGCACAATACAATTCCAAAGTTGATCTCATAAATAATTACGAAGTCTACAGTTGCTTTCTACCATCTATCTATCTATCTATCTATCTGTCTATCTCCATACATACATACATACATACATACAGACAGACAGGCATACACACATACATACATACATACAGACAGACAGACAGACAGACAGACATACAGACAGTAATACGAGTAATTTGAACTAAGAATTTGAACTTGTTCAAAAACAATTATGACTATGTTCAAAGCACAGGAACTGTTTATCTTTCAATTGATATGATACCGAACCTTTCTAAACATTGGCACCCATTGGGAATAAAACTACTCAACCACATTCAACAGGTTAGACATTTTTACAGTATTTAAATCATAAAAACGAAACAGATTTGGAGAAAAATCCAATACAAAACTTAGTTGCTTTCATTACATAGAAATGGAACTATGTGTCTTTTATTTATTTTACATTCGAAGAATTAACTATAGAAAAAGCACATAGGAATGTTTATTGCAAAATGTACTCGTATTTGAAATATCTACTGATGTAATTAATTAATGAAACCCAGTAAAACATTTGGTATTTATTCATTGATTACTTAATTATTTTATGAAAAAGGTTAATTTGTAAAAAGAATTAGTGGAAATATTTATTTCAGGAGAAAAGAATACCTTCATTTAATTGTATGACATCGGGAGCAAAACGTGCATACATTGTAAAAATATAAATCCCCGAAGAATATATATCGATATAACCTTGTTTTTCAAAATCCCCTGATGAGGCTTCCTTGAATTCCCTGAATCTAAACAAACCCTCAAAACTGCAATATAAGCTAGATTAGTCATTGTTGGGGTCAGATCAGCAGGTAAGTAGCCGCCGAGTAGTGCATTTTGATGTGTTCAATGTCGCAGTTATGTGCAAGAAAAAAGGATTGAGGCCTAATCGTTATGGTCAGAGGACTAGTTCATAATATTTCCAAACTAGCACGACTTGTGGGGTGCTCTCTTCCAGTTGTGGTGAATGCCTATCGACATATTTTCGTGGAAGGAATAAGTCCTAACCGCCGATATGGTATTGGGCGGGAAAGACTTATCAATGCGAGAAGTGCACGAAGGATTCTCTGCCAAGTACGAGACAACAGACGTGCTAATGTGGCATAAATTGCAGGTGGCCCCAATCGACACAAAAGAAGGAATGCTTCACAATGCACAATACATCGGTTCTTGGTCAGTATAGGCTTTCTTGGCCACACGCCAGTCAGATTACCCATGTGAACCAATTCCATCACCAGAAGCGTCTTCGATGGGAACACTATCTTTTGAATGGATCATATATGAATGGAAAATATGGCCTGGTCCGATGAGTCTAATGTCCTCAGGACTGACACCAGGATTCTCTGAGAAAACAACTAGCCGGTGGCGGCAGTGTAATAGTTTGCGTAACATTGAACTGGGAAACACCGGGCCCTACCACCCATGTGGAAGATGCGTCCTGCCACACTGAACGAGGTGTACACGAATGGTTTCATGAACATAAAAAGGATGTCAGCGTGTTGCCTTGGTCACCAAACATCCCTTATTTCAATCCTATTTAGCATTTCTGTCGCTATCCAGAACCTGCACCACGTAGCGGTTAAAGGATCTGCTATCAGAATCCTAACACCAGATCCCAGAGGAAACGCGTGCGTGCGCGTGTGTGTGTGTGTGTGTGTGTGTGTGTGTGTGTGTGTGGATAGATGTATGGATAGATAGATAGATAGACAGACAAACCGACGGGCAGACAATCACAGCTCACTCATTTATTTCATATTGCACATGCGATTACTTACGATCATCTTAGCTTTATCATTGCATTACATCAACTGCAATCACCATACATGGTCTGCGTTTGCTGTTAGTATATTGATGTAACACATCTGGGGTTTCTTATTCGTCCAGGACGTGATAAATCAGATTAATGCGATGTTTCAGAACATCGTATTTTTCTGGAATATGTGCATGGTTTTATATGCGAATTACTTCCAATTTGAACGGGAGTTGGCATCTGACAATGATAACATTCGATAACATTGAATGGTGTTCATTCTATTTAAAAGAGTGTATACCACCACTGTTTTTATGTTGACATGTAGCTGAGAGGCACGTTCAAAGTTCTTTAATCGCAAAACTGAATCGAATGAACTAAAGCCATTTGTTATACACATTGTGCAAATATATGTATTGCTTCATTGTATCTAACAATGGAATCAGGGATTCTTTTATCGAGTAGTGAAATACTTTGGAAAGTGCAGTTTTGATTAGTGTGGGTTTTGATGAAGTACCGTTATAGTATTGCTGTATAAATTAATGTGACTAAGAATAAGCTGAAAAAATACATTAAATTATGATAAGACCTTGAACTATGCGGTTTTGAACGGTATGGAGCATTTTGGAACGAATTAACAGGACTATCAGGTTACACCTGTACTGATGTGTTTATATGCATCACTAACATGATTAGCTTTCTGCTTTCATGTGTATTTTATCCTGATGAAATATCTCATTGCAAGAATATCGATTCTGTAATCGCGTACAACACAAAAGATACTAATAATTCATCGTTCGTTTTATTTTTTACATGACCGATTTCCGTTGAAAACGATTCTAGGACACCTGAAAAAAGAGATAAATATTCGTTTATAGCCGGAAACTTTAATACCATTTGCTCCTCGATAGTTTCGTAGATTGAAGTTTCCGTCGAGATTTCAGTTATGAACTAAAGTGTTTATTGCTTTTCTATAGATAACATTGGACGTCCAGGACAATATTTGGCAGAAAAGGGATAATCATCAGACTGAGGAAATCTTCATAAGATCAAGTTTCCTCAAAAGATGGGTTAGGTTTAGTATTTCCGTATTCTCAACTTTATATAGTTAATAAGATGAGGGTGACAGCGTTCGATGTTTTCTGCTGTTATACAGCAATCAAAGATACCAACCAGCTCCATTAATACTTACAAAATAAATGTTACATAAACAGGTATGTTTAGTCACTCAATAGAAACTGTCGCGTGACTAACGTCTTTTGGCAGCTTACGTGTTGGGGCGGATCAATTCAAAAATTGGAAAAGGGGGTGATCAATGGATAAGTTACTTCTCTCGCCATTTGTTGGGCAGTGATCACTAACAAATTGCGGATTTTCCAAAATCATTGGGAATTGAACCACCACCTAAAGACATATGAGGTGGGGGCGGTAAGAAACAAACAAATACCTTCTTTCTAGACACAATAAGGAGCTCCATTGGTGCCGCCTCTACACGTGGCACATATATAGCAAGACGGCAAGACGGCAAGACAGACCAACTTAACAACTGATGAAACCTATGTTGACCGTTTTGGAGACAGTTTAATCTAGAGTAGAAATCAACTGTAAAGAAAATGTGAAGATATGTGTTGGTTTACGCCAGCTTATTTCATAGGGATAATGATTTGAGAAAGCATTTCCAAATACTTTTCAGGCAATTTCACTTTGTAATAACATCTGATTAATGTTGTGTATGTGAGAATATATAAGTTTTTTTAATGGAGGTACGGTCGTGGCTAAAGTCTAGGTGTTGTAAGTTGTTCAAAGGGTATTTTTGATGAGTGAGGGGAATGTAGTATAGACAGGGGACTAGCAGGGCCTACCATGCACACCCCAAGATCTTTCAGAAAAAGTATGTTCGCAAAAGAAAGTTTGCATAAAACAAAATTATTTCGTGAATTTAATTCACAATCCATAGACGTGGGCCTATAAAGTATACTTGGCATTTACTTGTAACATGCTGAAATACCTATACATTAATTACTATAGTATTATTATGGTAGAATGGAGGGTATTTTTGAATTCATCATGTCTGAAAACCATGATTTAGCCGTAAAATACTCAAATATGTCAATTGGGAGACGAGGTATTAAGTTATTTTTATTTTGGTGTGTGCTGATGGCCATTCGATTTGATGCAAATGGGGTAGTTCATCCCAACCTTTTATTGGGAACATATATTTTCTGAAAGAGGATATCTTATGGAATATGTTGGTACTCTACTCATAGGATACGGGGGGGGGCACCAGGACTACTACTTATTGACTCCATCACCCCGTTTTCCATTGTAGGTGGGTAGCTATGTATGGATGTATATGCATGTAAGGAGACGAAGGTTTGTGGAATATAAAGAACACATATATCAACATTAACTAAGCAGAATGTAATAATATAACGTATACAAATGAATATCTGTAGTGCAAAATAAATACGTGTTCACCATCATGCTAGAACATGTGTATATATGTAATGTTGTGAATCTTTAAACGTGTGTATCTCCAACTAACTGCATCGTTGTTTCCGAGACCACAGGTGATAGCAAATTACATCCGGAACAGTTCGAACGAAAGTGACACAAACCAGACCAATGACATTCGGAACGTCATTAACGAAAGCACAGGAGAGGGAAGAGAGAGAGAGATAAAATGTAGTGGATGCCTTTTAATGCCGGGCAAATCCGGTGAAGAGAAAAGGTAAAACATCGTGCGGAAAACCCTCTCTCGTCTGAGAGAAATCAATACAACAAAGTCGATATTTTGTCAGGTAAAGGAAGGTTTGGTTTATTCAGGATCAACGTATTCAAAATCATGACGCCGAAAATACTTGCTGACCACTTTGCAAAGAAAGTGCAATTCAGATTGCATCAGGCTGAGTGATTTCTTAAAGCTTCAAAGTCCATTTCGCTAGTCACTATCAGTCAAGTAGATCTCCCGGCCTTCCACGTCATCACACTCTTCCTTTCTCCCACTGACATCCTCGCCCCGGCCGTCGGGCAAAAGTTGTCGTCACATAACTTCCTTCTGTCTCTCTCCCTAACTATATGCTCCAGACCGAAAGGCGTGGGCCTAACCACTATGTTCATTGTTCTCGGCGCAGCTGAGAAAACAGTTTACTTAGGAATGACCAGTCAAAAAGCTATGGTTCCCGAAAGAAGATTCTTTATCTTAACAATACTATCCAGACACGCTATAATATAGTACTAGTTTACAGGAAACATAGACAGCAGTTGTAAGTTTGAAACCTAAATCTCACTTTTCCTTTGACTCTGTTGAATTAGAAATCTTAAACTTGGACCAAAAATAAGTTAAAACATAGTAAGAAAAGTATAGCACACTTTAAAGGGTTATTGGGAGCATGATCTCTCTGCAACCCGTCACGTTCTCGGGTGGAGGATGGGGAAATATTTTATAACTATATGGGGTACCGTCCCACACGGCGTCGACCATAGATATCCCCTAGGGACCCACAGAATATACCAAATAAGGTGGCATCAGTCCAAATGCTCACCAGAAAATAGTGGCAACGGGTGAGCTAAATTAGCAAAACCTTCCCAAATCCAATATGACAGAACAACCATATAAATATCGTGGCTTTCCTGTTGGATAATCGTCTATTAAAGGTTCAACTGCATTGCTTCATGCACCTTCGTGCAATGTGCCACCAAGTGCGTGCATACACTGTCCAAGCAAGTCTTGGACATTAAACAAACTAAACAACATGATGGTTTATACTTACAATATACAATGTCGCTGAATATCACAGACTAGATCAACTGATGATGAAATTGGATAACATCACCTGGCACATTGTAGGTATCAGTGAAACCCACATAATCTATTCTATTATAAGGGGCGAGAGGATAACACGTTCAGTGGTGTAGGATCTATAATAACAACATTGCAGACAACACTATAAGTTGTTACAGCATATCAGACAGAATAGCTTGGATAGACTAAACAAAAGATACACACTGAAAGTAATCCAGGTTTACGCACCAACCTCGAAAAGCTCTGACCAGGAGATTGAAGAGTGTTACGACGACATCAGTAAAATCATGGATCGTGTGCAAACAAATTACACAATACTCATGGGAGATTTAATGCTAGGGTAGGTAAAGGAAATATTGGGAATCTAGTGTAGGAGAATATGGAATAGGCCAGTTAAATGAAAGAGGTGGCATGCTAGTCCATTCATCAGGGATAGACCAATACATTCTATCAATGGGAAGGTCGTAAGTGAACTTGGAGAAGCCCAAATGACTGACAAGATCAATACCATTAAAGACGTTGCCGTTATAAATATAGTGGATATAGGAACTGACCATAGAATGGTAGCGTGCAGACTAACTTTAACTTTAAAACTGAACGGAACAGAATTATTATTAAGAAGAAAACATGCCCTAATAAGATATAGATATAGATCGAGAACATTGGCAAGCTTAGAGTAGTGATAGAGAACAGATAGCAGGACATATATAGAGGACAAGAGTAATACATATATTAAGGAAGCTGCAGAGATGGTAGGCAATACAGACGTAAACAATAATACGGGGAAGTACTCTAAGGCTAATTAATTAATGCAACGTTCTTACAGTAGCACATATACATGTATAGTTTGTGCTGAACGGGGACACGCAGAATAGTTATTTATTTCCTTTAAGTCTTCATAAATGTATAAGCCTTCATTGAACAATGGTATGCCATTTTCTTCCATGTGGTACAAAACAAATACGACCTAAATGGCAACAAGGTCTTGCCTTCTAATGCGTATATGAGTTGGTTATTTGGAAATGGCGGCGGGACGATTGCCTGCTTTCCACCCACTCACCTTTTCATCATTTATGATGAGTCCTTGCATCTGGGATATAAAAAATAACAACTCACCAATCAGGCAGATGTTCATATAAGGTCATCGCTAGTCCCAATGACATTACTCTGGAGAATAAACAGACTTAGTAAATAGAATTCAAAATTTCCATTGGGAACTAGAACGTAGAGAAAAACGAGTGCCACACTCAAAATAATAGACAGACATAAATTAACTCACACTGCCTATCGAACAATTCTAGCTGGTCGGATTATCTGATATCCCGAGGAAATAATCAATAACACTACTATACAGGCTCCCCTCCTTCTTATCATCATGAATATGATGATAAACATTTTGACGCTAACTATTAACATCTTTATAGTATGTAGGTAATTTTATTTGGCCTGACATTTTATGAAGTTCACTGGAGTACTGGTTCTTTTCATATATACAATAGTTCGATTAGAATATTGTTATATTATGCATTGGACCAGCTTTCAGATTTCGCATCTGTGCCAGAGATCGGTGGTCGATTCCAAGAAGAAACAAAACATATGGAATGATGATTTTGAAGGCGAACAAGCATTCCTCACTCGGAGTATTGATGCAACACAATCGTCATACCCCTCTACATCCTGTAACTTAAAATATTTAAAACGGTTACATCTTTATATGACTAATGTGATCAGCTTCACACCTTTGGTTTTGATCATCAGCGTGCAATCAGCAGTTAAAAGCTGTTTCTGTCCCCCCTAACAAAGACCCACGTTCTTTAGTCATCCTGTTTTCATCTGCTACACCCTTTTCAGCGATCACAGTAATTTAGCATCCGCGATTTTCCTCTCGATGCTCACCTGACAGGAGCCCAACATTATTCCCGGAAATTACATTGAAAATATTAGATATTTGTACCACGTCGACTATGTCCTTATTCTTAATCATCATGGAACAAGATATATATTTCTTAATTATTTGGCTATGCATTGAATTCCATCGAATAATTCTGATCGCTTTTGGCGTTATCTGTGCTGCTCTGATGTTTAATCTTCTCAAGTGGGTTTTAAAATGATGTTCAAGTACTTGACATTCCAGTGTGTTTCCCCCTCATTCAAACTGGTTAGATTCACAGGTGTTTCCAGCATTAATCTAACTAAACAACAACAATATTATGCATAGAGAAATATTGAAAGCGATTGGCAGATAGCCGATATACAATTTTCTGAGGATAGTTCAATGTGTTCGCCTGTTTATCCTTTACATAACTAAATAACATTCTGATGTTAGATAATTGTAGAATCAGAATTAATAGTGGCTTATTTATGGGCCTAAACATTTTGTAAGAACTGCATATGTTAGAATTACGTTTGGGATACCACGGAGAAGTATTGATATATTTTGGTTGTGTGTGCGATTATATAATCGATATTCTTGTAATTAGCTGGAATTAAACATGGAGGCAGAAAGTTAATGATTTTAGCGATGCGTATAAACACATTAGTTTAAGTTGATTAGTGCGGATAATTCGTTTCCAAATTGTCCGTAATGTTTAAAACCGCATACTATGTGCATGGTGTTCTGTCATGATATCACAGGGAAGTAAAGTTTAATGTCTTTACACAGGTATACAACGAAGGTAGCATAACAAATCAGAAGGAATTCGGACGTAATTTAACGCGGAACATGAATTGGTTGAATTAAGTCCAAAGTTCACCTGTTTCTTATGCTACCATCGGTTTGATACCCTTAATTTCCTGTGGTAAGGTATCATGACAAAGAATCATGCACATAGTAGCAACGAAGGGTAAGACATTGTTTACCTGGGTGAACCTTTCTCACGTAACGGGCATAGTAGATGCTTAGTTTCAGATGAAAGTTGTTACTCCCATGATCAAGTTGTTCAGGTCCAATATTATACACACACACACACACACACAC
>VCCN01000407.1:4897826-4909419 GCA_006491835.1 Architeuthis dux
GAGAGAAAGAGAGAAAGAGAGAGATACATATATCTGTAAGTTCTCACATAGAGAATGCATGTGGAATGTATAAATACTAGTAATACTAGTAACAAATCATCACATTTTTAGTTACAGAATACTTTGTAATTTACAAAAAATATCAGTAATCATGAATCAAAATTACTTTACTTTTACTTTACATCACCTTTCAGCTAAATTGTGTATTCAAATTCATGAAAGAATGAAGAACGATTCAACTATGAATGCAAACAAGAATTGTTCACGAGTACGAAGTCAAGTTTTAGTACTTAGTAAATACTGGCAAGCATGAATAAATACATGAATGTATTAAAAGAAATGAAAAAGTATATCTCAATCGGAAATGTTTCCTGGATTCGCCCCAACTTTCAATCATCGATTGCGCACACTTTTATTTATTGAGAACATTTAGAGTTATTGCGTGGTATGGATACATCGCTACAATCCATGGGAGGAAAATATTCCTGTATCCATTATAATCTTTTTCGTGGCCTTTCATTGAAATTCATTGAGAAATGTTCGAGATATTGTGCAGAGGGGACATATGGCTAAGATCCAGTGGAGGAAAA
Source organism: Architeuthis dux (assembly GCA_006491835.1). NCBI lineage: Eukaryota > Metazoa > Mollusca > Cephalopoda > Oegopsida > Architeuthidae > Architeuthis > Architeuthis dux. Next base: position 4,898,417 of record VCCN01000407.1, read on the forward strand.
ATTCCTTTATCCATTGCAAAATTCAATCACTTCTTTCGTATCCAATTTCACACAGCCTGAAATTTAGAGAACTTTTGGAGATATCGTGCGGACAAACCGACGGAAAATGGAAAGATGGGAAGACAGATACGGGTAAATACATGTACCGCTCCCAACCTATGTGAGTATAGATTGCGTCTGTAAGCTGATATAATACACCCATAGAATATGTATTGACATAAATACATGTCTCTATATAGGTATGTATGAATGTATGTATGTATGTATGAGTATTTATAACTGCAAGTGTCCTTCAAATACATGTTGTTGTTGCTGCTGTTGCTGCTGTTGATGATGCACGGGTTTTTCGAGGTAGTTTCCTTATTGTTGATTGTATCTCTATATGTCTACCGTCATATTCGTCCGGAAATGTGTTCTCATCATTTCTCTAAGGGAAGTATCCCTCTGATATTTACTAAAGTTAGCCTGGCATTACACAAAACCAAATAGGGAAAATGGGATGGATAAGAATTACCTTGCTCTAATCCTGCCTGCCTGGAAAATAAGCATGCAATCCTAGCTTTGTATTTGCACTTGAGCACTGATTACGGTAGCCTGTAAAATATACACACCTATCTACATTCACTAGGATGGGCAGCTACTTCTACTAAGTCTACCTTAGTAAATCTCAAAGTAAAATAGAGGAAATAATGTGTAAGGAAATTGTATTTTCAATCCGTTCAGTGGGAAAGGCTTATCTACGCTTAGAATCAACATTCGAATTCTTACCGGTATGGAATATGGAACCATCCATAACCAACTGACACACCGTCCCCAGTTGGCTATATGGAGCTCGGAGCCGAATTTATATCCTGACAAGGGTATCATGACATACCGGAGCCTATAATGCAAGCTGATGTCTAACTCAGTGCACCCTTGTTGACTGTTTAAGCTGTTAAGCATCTTGCATGTGGATTTAACAGCGTCAATGATATTCGCTAATTGACGCCATTCGAACATCTTTCATCGTTGCAAGCACCAAATAACGCCAATTTACTTCTTTCGAATGTCGGTACTTTCACTGATTTATTACTCTTCCTTTCTGTTTTCTACATTCGCTGTTTCGTCCAATACTGTCCTCATTGATCTATATCCCAACCAACGCCAATATTCAACTCTCGTTTCCACTTTATGTATGACCCTTCTATTTTGCATTTTCTTGCCTTTGATAATTGATCCTCACTGTTCCATCTTTACTGACACATTATTTCCCATCATTCATACGTCCTTTCTGATTTTCTGTCATTTATGTGTTACATGTGGTATATCTCTAACCCGGTGCTACGTGGTCTGGCATCTCTCATTAGTTTGTAGATCTGCCATCGGATGTCTTCGATTGGGTTTGACCCATAGTTCAGTGGTGTATAAACCGACTAGTTAAACCGTATGTGTAAGATCCTAACCTCAATTTGAATGTGAAACGAGACACTTTTAATTAGATTACGTTTATTTTACCATGATTTATGTATTCAATCGCGTTTTTCCGTCTCTCTGTTTTTCCGTCCGTCTGTGTCTACACGATATCTCCATAAGTACTACATGATTTTCAATGAAATGTTGGGGTAAAAAAGAGTTAGTAAAATTTTGAAGCTGATCCAAGAAATCTTTTTTCCGTTTTTATTTGTTCATGCATTTACGTATACGCTCATGACTGTCCACATGATATCTCCCAAAGATCTCAATGAATTTCAATGAGCTTTCTAGGAGGGATGGACAATATGTACGGACGCAGTGATTTATTTTGAGGCGGATCGATGCACAATGGCATTGGCAGAGGTATGCGGTATCTGAGTGGTTTCTACTTATACATGTATTCATTCATTTTTTCTAAATCTTATGATTTTTTTAATAGAACCGATTAGAAACCATAATCAACACAAGTAATCTTCATTTATTTTAATATAAGTTATATTATATAAACGTATAGATATAATAACATATATAGTTATATTTAGAAGCATATGAGCATACACAGAATATCTAGAGAGAGAATGTGTACACCTACATATGAATTCATACGTGTGCATGTCTATTTTGGAAAAATAATGTCCCTGCATGAACGGCAATACATTATATAAGTATGTTTACTTTCATGTTCGTGTAAATTATTATCATACTGCCACCTGTATGATATTTCAGTATCGTGTATGTTTCAACGATTCAGTTTGGTTTCACTTAACTGTTTCACACGATGCATGACACCGCTGGTATTGGCAGTAATTGTTTCTGCTTTTGTTAATTTACTTTAAGAGACATTTCAGTATAAACAATGAGATTTGCACTAGGTTTAAATCTGAGTCGTTTTTTTAAATTGATTCCATTTTCCTCGTTAAATATCAGAGGCGTATGTGAGCAAGAATGTGCATACAACGATAACGATGTAATTGGGAGGACATGTCTGCCTATAACATCAGCATTCGAATTCTAGATGTAGAAATACCTGGGTGGAAGTTTGCGCCGTGACAGTACTGCATGTGCTGATGGTCGGCCCGCCTTGAAAGTCAACATTCGAAATGTTGGGTTTAACTGGGCTCGAACGCCGATCATTGATGCCAGCGGAGAATACGCAACTATCTCCTTTTATCTACTAGTTTTACAATCCTTTAATTCGTATTATGTTTTATTTATGTATCCCTTCACCTTTCTATAACTCCCTCACACTCATATTTGAATATATATTCCGTTGTTGTTGTGTTTACACGTCCTTGTTTATCTCCTGTGGTATCTAATTATCTGTCTATTCACACATTTGCTCTCTCTTTTTGTCTATTGTTCCAATGTTCTCCTTTGTTCCCTTTCTCTACCCATTTCTCTGTCTATCCGCACTTTGCATTGTTCTAAATTTTACCATATTTCCTGCATACAGTATCGCCCATAAATACGTACACCCCTACCAGCATATTATAAAAAGTTAATTTTCTTCTATATCAAACATAGCAGGATTGTATTATTTCTAGTGGAACATTATACAATAACAACATATATTATCAGGTATTTATCTATAACCAAACTCTACAGCATTGAAGCTCTGCTGCCAAAAATATGAATGTGTGGCTGAGTACAACACTACGAAGATTGTTTGGCAACAGAGTTTCAATGCTGTAGAGTTTCGTCATAAATAATAACTGATAATATCTGTTTTGATTGTGTATCAATATGGGGATACTGTATATCTATAAGAATAGTTGCATCCTATTTTTTAGTTATCTCCCTTAAAAATTAAAAAGAAAGATGTATGTCCATCCCTATAGTTTCTCATTAATTCACTTAACCTTCCACCTCGATCTACTGCCAATCTAGATATTGATTGTCATTGCTTACCATTTCTCTTATGTTTCTTTGCTTTATCGTCTTCGACATTCAAATCCAAATGTATTCAGCATTCTGTATCGCTACAAATTCATTTCCTTCCAAATGATTATATTTCCTGATTTATGTTTATTTAATTTCAATTTGTTCGGTTTTATAACTTTAAATCCATTCACCCATCGTTGTTGCTTTAATTTGGCTATTGTAGCTTCGCATTGAATGGGTCCAACTAACCATCAATTATTTCCCAGTCGTCTTAAAGACATTAGGTTAAATTAGGCATATCAATAATGATTATAATTAAAAATAAGTAGACGTGCAGTTGAACTGGTGTTTGTAGATGGCCAAGTTAAATTCTTCTGGCAAGACATGGGATTTAATATAGTTTAACACAATCAACTGAATACCCCAAACGACGCTCAGTTAGGTTACAACATATTCTCTGACAGATTCCCCCTCTGGAGCATTTGATACAACTGCCTTGCTGAGTGTATTAAAGCCAGGACTGTTCTGTTCGTCCTTTAACATGTATGTCATGACATAGCGAATGACCTGCTCATACCCAAACTCAATCATATTTCTTTGTAAATAAAACTTAAACAGCTTGTTTCAAACTTCACCGCAAAAGTAAAAAGATTAAAGTACATAAAACTGACAGATTCCTGTTTGTTTGGGCCATCATCACCTAACTATCATTCGCTGTAGAAATGCTTAAGATTCGGATAAGGGGAACATTGACATTCCTAATACGAGTTTCGCCTTCATCCTCGAATTCGAAACAAAAATGACACGAAACAATCACCTAAATTATTGTCATAAAATGTAAATATGAATATACATGATTTATTAAAAACAAGCATTATTTCGTTTGTGTCCAAATAACTTTTAACCATACTTGGTATTTACTACGGTTGCACAAAGGGGAACGGACGAATTTCACTTGGACGCTCACACACACCAATTCAATTGCACGTCTACTTAATTATATATATATATACAATGCAAGAGTTGCAGTTTATATTTACTTTTTAATATTTTGATATGTAGTACGTATCATGGTTGCTGCGTATAATAGTGTATAATCCAAATTCTATTTTCTTTGTATTCATGTTTTTAACATCGAGTGAAATTGTATAATTTTCAATCAGGACCACCTTCCCTACATTGTGACGAGAGATTTTACAGACACTGAAATATGTTTGCCCTGTTGTGCATCCGTCGTCGATTTCGTCAATGATTAAAATTCATGAGGACACAAAACGAAGGTTAAGAAATTTAATTTTAAAATTCTTCCAAAAATAGAATTAACACCAGTGAAATTGTAATAGAATAAAATTAGTTAATGTAATGATTAATTGATTTTGTTAAACTATTAAACGGAAACCATACTTGATGACATGTATTGTATGTAATTAAACAAAAAATAATTTTAAAAACATAGTCTCATCAAAATTTGTAAAGGTTTATATTTATCGATAAGTAAAACACAGTTTTAGATGCGTCCAATGCATCTCTATAACATCTGTTAACTGTATAACGTTGGATTGATATGAAACTTGGCCTACACCTTTGGTTGAACCATCCACATATTTGTTTCCTTCTCCGCCTCCTAATATATCCTTTTGTTACTAATAGAGCCACCATTAATACTGTTAAATATCAATTTCCCCAGCCGTATCATGTTAGATTGATAGTGACCTCTGCCCAGACCTTCGGATGAACACTCCTCATCTTCTTCATCTTCCCCCTCCTCCTGCTGCCACTGCTACTACTACCACATATGGTGGACGCATCTTTCAGCTTATGTTTCTTCTTTCTGAATAACAATGTTTTAGAAGCATGCACGTGACATGCACATTAATAATTTAATGACAAATATTTTAAAAAGTCATTCATTTATTTATTAAATAAACATGTCTCTATGAGCATCGCTGTATACAATTTACATTAAATAACGTATCCAACATTAAATTATACATTAATTCAAGTGATACAAATGTACGAGAATTAAATTAAAAAAGTATAAGCTGATCAGCATAAATAAACGTTCACCAGGCACATTTTATTTCACATTTTTCCTAAATTCTTCTATATATTTCAGCTGATAACTACCCAAAGTTCTCTAATAATGTATTTTCTATCCCAGATGAACTAAACAAATTCCAACAGATATTCTTTTTTTTTGGTAAAACCAAAAGGTGTACACTGAATTTAATCTTTTTTTAAAAAGCAACGAAAATCTTTCAAAACAAGAAAATATTTCAGTTTCATTGCATTTATTTTTCAGATTCAGGACCAATTTAAAAACAATATGCAGTATTGATTGAAATTTCAAATGCTCTTTGGGGATTATCTATATATATATATGTATATCTTTATATTTTTGGTAATCTTTTTGTGAAAATAGGGCTATGTTTCTCAAAGGCAAATGCTCATGGTTCACCAGTTCGCGAGTGTAAACAAATTGTCAACCACGATTTTCTCCGGTCTTCTATTGTCGATACAAATACTTTTCAATTATTGATAGGTTACAAGTTTCAGACGTATCGTTCGACACTTGGCGCTTTTTGTCAGAAGTCCGTGTTATTTCTATGGCTCGTTCGATTTCCTTTTTAGTCAAAATATGGGATCTAAAATAAACTTCAGACGCCGGAAGGGTCATTAAATGAATTCAGCTTTCATGATGTATCTGTTTTTTCTTCCTTTCTTCTTTTCAACAAAATAGGGATTGTCCTGTTTTTCTGTAGCCTATGATATTCCCTGGGTCTTGTTATATTTGCATAAATATGTTTTTTAAATGTCAGTTCTGCGGTGTAGGCGTGCATGGACTTGTAACGGACGTCAGAATCATATTGAAAAGTATTGGCCTTGATTAATACCCAAGCTTCGATCATTTCATTTCGCTCGCTTGGATAAATATGGATAAGAAATAGGAAAACGTACATTTTCTCTGGGTTAAATCTCCGATGTCTTTTCATGATGAGAAATAATAAGTGTACATATGTGTACACTTCTGTTTGTTATTTTAAATGATATCTCTGCTAAACTAATTCGCGATTAGAAAACGGTATTTTAAATCAACTAGACTTACCTGAGTTTCGCACGTCGTGAAATGGTGGTGTAGTAGGTTAAGAAAGAATGTGTTACCCCACTCTTGGGAACTTGAGAGAACCTCCCAGACTTGCAAAAGAAAACAACAAAAGACATTACAAATCCCGGTTTACCGTGAACATGAAAACCGACCATTTACACCAGTGGAAAATTTACAAATCAGAAATATATTACGTCATAGAAAACGAATACACGGGTTATTTAACTACCATATATGACGAACGGTGTGATTCTTTTCTGTTTGTTTCTCTGCCCATAACGATGGAGAATACTACTTAGCGTTGGTTACATTATATATCAACATACATGTCATCGATATCTTGCTCAGGATAGTTCATTTCTATATATTTTATTTTTCAAAAGCAGAAAACCTAAATACAGCTAAAGAAAACATGATTTATCATACAGTCAATTATTATCAACAAATGTTATCTACAACCTGTTAATAATCGTGTGAAATATTGTCAACAAAGAGAATTCTATTCATGTACCCAACATTCGAAGCAGACAAACAAAGGAAGATACTGAAGAAGGCGTCAATATTACCAGCAGCAGTTTTGGTTGTGTCTTTACCAAATCTCCATTAGTAAGAGGATTTAATAATTGCCAATGGAATACTTCTAAGATGCAAAACTGGCGAAGTTATATCTAAGCATACGTGCGCGTATCAACAAAAATAAACTATGAATAAAATCGTGGAATATAACCTCGGAAATTAGCATACCTGCTACGATGTCGGTCCAAAGGCTTGGTGTGAAAGCAGGGTTGGGTACATGGTTAGCAACTTTAACCCTCAAAACACCGTTGCTATAGAAACGCCGACAGGAGATCAAAAGCACCCTAGACTAAGAAGTATAATACGCGATTGCAAAATAATAAGTTGACTACTATATTTTCAAGGGTTATGCTTTTCTCTATGCTTCCTTTGGGTTCAGATACTTTTCCCTGTTTTTGGCAAGAGTAGGTAAACGTTTACCATTTTCTATTCTAGAAAATAAATATACAAAATAAATACCTGTTGCTTGTGCTAGAGGTTTGATATAGGCCACCTGCTTTGAGCACCTGCTAGACGTCTAGTTTTGGTAGTGAGTTGGATCCCCAATAGGGGTCACACAAGAGTGTGGGTATTCCAGATTAGGGTCAGTGAATATTCAAATGGACACCTAGACAAATAGATAACTTTTCTTATTTTATCTGCAACTTACTAACTTTTGAATATCTGTCGAAAGAGCGCCTAGTGTTACTTCTCGTTGCTAAAGGCATCCCAATTATAATCAGAATGAATCAGACCACTTATTAGGCTTCTATAGATTTTCCCTGTACTTTTCATATTTTGCACCACGTCTTTAAACCTACACAGAGGCAGCTACAATAGGATAACTAAAATCAGCTTTTAATAAATTCAATCACGCAGTTATTGCAGTAGCTAGATGAAAAGGGAAGAAAATGAAACACGAGCCACTACTTTGTGTCTGTTTATGATGCTTTAATGCCTTTATAATTAAAGTAATTAATTAGATCGCCTGGTTACCTACACACCGTCTCAAAGAACGCCCCGCACTCAAGTCATGGTTATTTGCTGTTAATAGTTTGATCGACTTGAAACGCTGATTTCTAATTATCACACAATACAGTTACAGATCAAAAGAAATAATGAAACATGCCCCATGGAAATATAAACGCCACTATTCTCGATAATATAACCGCTTTGATATTGTTATCAGACACAGAAGTTAAACGTCGGTTTAATTAAGGATGAGCAGTAAAGGTTACGTATAAAAGAAAATAGAAAACTAAAATGTTTGTCGACTCAACCAGATCTAGTTCTCTTTACTATCTAATCTGAAAGAAAAAAGAAACTTGGGTGTGACTGTTTAATCCCTATCTATGCAGTGGGTGTTCAGAAAACAAAATAAACGTTTTGTGTAGCTATAATAAAGAGTAAAAGTTTACATCTTCCGCTCTCTAGCTCCATTGGTGAGGCCTCTACATATGATAAATACATAGGCAGCCACTCATACAGACAAAACTGAAGAAACCTATGTTGAGAGTGTTGGTGACAGTTTTAATATACTGTTCCTTATAATATTTACGCTCCAATAATTTAAGCGTAACCCTTTACGCCAGGGAAAGCTGGAGAAACACCTTGAAATAGTGACCAACATTGATAACGATAAGTAAAGCAGTCATATTCCACATTTTGTTTAGTTCGTTGTCAAGGTTTCCCAGGTTTTTACTCTTTTCAATTTCACACTGTAGTCGACTGGAATAGCATTCACTATTTAACAACTCTTATCTGTGTTTACAATCACTAGATCCGGTCTCCTAGCCTGTACATGGTGATCCGTTTAAACTTCCACATCATATGGAATGTTATTAAATTGTCTAGCACACATTCTGGTATGTTCGTATACAATAGTTTGCATAGACAAATTCCACTTGCACAATTCCGAGTAGATCACTTTCCCCACCCAGTCATGCCTATCTCTATACTTTTACTGCATTCAATTATTATATAACAGTCGGTCTCTATCTTTACATACACGACATTTACTATTTTGCTGTGTCCTACTATATTGGCCTTATATAGTTGATTCTTATAGAATTGTTCTGAATAGTATTTTAAAAAATAACTCGGATAATAAGAGTATTTCATCTCTTAAATTCAGAGAAAACATATTTTATTTCTCTTTTCTTTGCTATGCCTTTCATTATGTAACACGTTTTAGCCACACTATTTTTTCGAACATATCCGAATCCTTTCCAATCAGAAAAAAACATCTCCCGTTCGAATTGCCTCGGCTTTAAAAGTTATTTCATTTTTTCATCAAACTATTTTTGTTGTTAACTTCAACACTCTAATTGCTCAAAGATAAAACACAACAACAAGTATGTATTCCTTATCATACGCATTATGTCTTCAGCGTTTTTCAGTCAATTATTATATTTCCTTTCGAAATCTAGTCATTAGTCTTTAATGTTTACCTCTTCCTTTCTTTTGCATGTAATTAATATTGTTTCCATGATATGGAAAGACATACGTCTCCTTCTGTCACGACACACAATGAAACGACACTGAAGTGCACTCTCCAAGGTGCAAGCCTGGGCGAAGGGATCCTGTGATGTCAAGCCAAGAGAATACCACTTCCCACCTCGGAAGGTGGAGCACGATACGATTGATGCCAGCTTGGTTGCAGGAGATGCTGGAAAGACGTCAAAGTTGGCAACCAACCACCGCTCGACTCCCCGGTTTGGAATCAGAGTTGTCCTTCTAGACTGGTTGCCTTCCTACGGTCAGAGAGCCCAGTCTGTCCTGACATTTGACCCATGATTGAGGGAGGGAATAATATATGGACATATGCCTTTCCCTGGGGCATTATTGCGAAGTGAACGTAAACAGCCTTGATCGCAGTTTGAAGTCGGCTGGCCGATTCCATTGGCTGCGCCACTCGTGCCTCCAATGATACGAGTGCGTGTAATAACACCCCACTCCAATCCACAGAAGAAACACGTCAGTTCTGTGTTTATGCTTTCTATGATGAATAACTGGAATCCACAAGTGAAATAAAATGTTGGATGGTTTTGGGAATATAAAACAGATCTCATTAATTTCTGAAAACCACCTGTGCCCAACCTCGATGTCTATCACCGTTACTTATTTGTAAGTATATTTATTCGTTCCACCTTTCATAGCTTTACGTATCGACGGTTTCTCTTCTGCAGAACATTTTCGCAAGTATGATGATACACCATTATACAAGTTTGTGTTCTCTATACAGCTCCTGGCATATGATTATGGATTCACCACACTTAGACGATATTCATCCAGTTGTATACTTCATTGCAAATAGACACATCGCATGTATTTGTTTTTAATATTTGAACACCAAAGCTTCATGAGATATACCTCAAACAAATTAGACGAAATTATTTAAATGAATGCCATAATTATTTCCAAATCAAGTAGAGGACACGAATGGAATCACCATGTAATATGCAAATCAATCTACATTTAGAAGAGAGTGCTTACAGACCGTAATAAGCTGTTGGCTCCAAGAATTTAAATGACGTTATCTAATTTGTTAGAGGCATATTTCATGAAGATAAAATGTTCAGGTATTAAACAACAAATATTTTGTGTCATATCTGTGACATGCTGATTTGCTGTAAAGTCAAAACGCTGGATGTGTGATGATTCCATAACTTTTGCCAGGGGTAGTATGTGTTGTTTTTTCCTTTCTTTTTACTCCAAGAATTAATCGCATCCTGCATCACGCTTCTCCAATTCCGGAGAATTTCTATTGATCGGTGAACAAATGTAACAAGTCACGAATTCGGGGATGAATCTGATTTTGTTTGGCTTCAACAGTCATTTTTACTGCTAGACTTACCTAAACAATTACTTAAACATAAAACAACCCCTTCCCTTATGTTATGTATATACTGAAAGTATTCATTCTTATAACACATAACACAAGGTGAAACCAATATGAGATTTCTTCCTTACTTATGTAGTATGTACACTGTATGTGTGGATATATATA
>VCCN01000407.1:4981279-4994873 GCA_006491835.1 Architeuthis dux
TATATATAACGGTTGCATAATACCAGCCATGAAGTATGGATCCGAAACATGGAAAATAAGAAAGCGAAATGAAAACCAGCTTAGAATTGCACTAATAATTAAGCAGCAGAAATGAACATGAGCTGGTCACCTAGCAAGAAAAGATGACAATAGATGTGGCAACAGAATAACCGATTGGTGTCCATGGGACAGTAAACGTAGTAAGAAAATACCAGACACAAGATTGCGGGATGAGAAATGTTTGCCGGTAAGAGGTTGGCACGATCTTAGTCGGCATGAAAGGAGATGGGAAAAGCCTTTTGTAACTCACCAAGTAGGTGGAGATTCCCCTTATTTGTTGACTTTGCCTATTTTTAAGAACAATCCATGTGTATGTTATAATATATCGCCCCTCCCACCAGCCTATATGTCGCTCCCTTGGGGGCAATATTGTGAATTTAAACATGTGTCATTTATAAATAACGATAAATAACAATATATTTGAATTTCTGTGGGAAATGGAAGTGTCCATTGTTTCTAATGGTGGGTTGGAGATATTCTTATCAGCAAAATGGTTACATTTAAGTGGAAGAGTTCAATGATATGGATAGAGGAACACATCACACTATTCATTATATAAGCAGATATTTGTCTCTCTGCATATGGATGTTTATTTCATACGGATGTATGTACAATTAGCCATCTCTCACCCTACCACTTTTTGCGTTGGCTTTATTTCAATGAAATTATCGTTTTCACAAATAGTTCTTCCACTATTTGGGTAACTGAATCACTAGGAAGATGCAACCAAATTATTAACGAACTTATTAGGTTTATTAGCTAAATTAACGATAAGAAACACGCTTACATTGGGTGGGGGCCAGCATTTTAAGAATGTAAAATCAATTATTTATATTTCTGTTGGCTACTGCAATATTTATGAATGAGCAACATAAATCAAAGGAAATATATATCTGCTTTAAAATAATTTGATTTTAAGGTTTGAAAATAATTAAAATGTAGTTATAAAAAATATTAGTGACAAGGAAGCAATTACTTGCAAGTACAAACCATTTTGACACGGAATAACTTATAAATCAAGATAGCTAGAGTCGGATATCTTTCAATTCTCTGGTCGGAAACACAGGTATATATTGAAAACAATAATTAGATTAGATCAGATGATATTTTATAAATTTGTCGCCGCCGACATAACAAATGAAACCTAGTTTCCGTCTATAACGTACCATTCTTTAAAACAAACACGTTTTCTTTGTTGTTTTAAATCATGTTTTTCTGGATACTTTCGCACTATATATGGGTCATTTATTTCAATGACAATGTTTGAATTTAGTACTTGTTAATATTATAATCACTGTTTAAAACAATCCTTGTCGTGTTTGCTTTATTTGTGGAAATATAACACATTATGTCCGGGAGCAGGAAAGGTCCACCTAGATACAGTATAGCCCATAAATACCCACCCCTACCACCTTATAATAGACATTTCTATAAATTATTGTAGGGGCTTAGAGGAGATTTTAAGTCTCAAGGAAAACCATGTAGAAAAGCTGGCATCTTGTTATAAGCAATTAAAACCATGCTTTATTTTTCAGGGTTTTTGTGTCATACCGAAGAGATATTATCGCCGATTAATAGTCTCTACCATTAATTATCCACAGTCGTTTTTCTCTTGCAAATGATATTAACTATTATTCCAGTATGCATTTCTCATTTGAATCTTTGGTTTCAGACTGAAATATACTGTGTAATACATAAATATATTTCTTTTAGTTTACAGGTAAGCAGGTCCGAGCAATTATCAACAGTGCTGATCATCCCAGAATACAAATGCATGCTATGACATATGAACTAATGCTGGTGTAAATTTAAGCAGGTGGTGTTTGAAGTGATTGTGATGCATCGTAGAGGATTTACCAGATCGGCAATATGGAAAGGACTATCCATCTCGATGTTCCAGCCATAAAGGTGGCACGATATGAAACAAACTAGTCACTGTATAATTTGTCCGAAGAGAACACTAGAGAAGGTTTTAGAATTCATAAGAAGAGGAGCTAGATACCGGGATGGTTAATATCCTGAAATAAGTAGGTATTTGCTCGATGTTCCATGGCAAGAATAGCAAAATGTGGGAACATGGCACAGAATATGCTACCAAAACACAGTGCATCCTAGTTTGTGTAAAAGAGCATAGAATAGGTATGAATATTTACACCATTTGGAAATCCATTTGATCACCACATACAATGCTGGTCGTCAAAGATGCTGTTGAGAGGGCTCAAATTGAAAGATTCCATTTCAAAGGATGCACTGCCATACATTTGGAACACGCACATGCCATTGATATAAACATGGCGGAGGTAGAGTTTAGATGCTTTAAGATTAAGTTTGATGTCTGTTGTTTGTTATGCACCTAATAGACAGATCACTGTGTCAACCAGAAACTTTGCTGTTTTCGCACGTGCACACTGTATTGTTCCTCATATACTTATTTCCTTTGATTACTTGAGGTGTCCCGTACACCATGTGTTATTGCTTAAGCCTTACTGGAATATTGATGGTATGTGTTACTTTCAATATACTTATGTGAACTGAAATCTGCAAGTCAACATTTATTGAGCGTATCTGGATGACCATGATGACAATTAAATACAGTTGCGTAAGCTTAAATGCCTTACTTTTTCACGCTTACAAATATTTTAAAGTCATGTACATGAGGTACTGTTAGGTTTATGACTGTCTAATATAACGTACCAGTGAATTACAACCTATTTTGTATTTTATGCATGTATTTCAAATGTCTGTGTCAAACTATGATCACATTTGTGTCGCTCAGTGAGCTGACTATACCACTTCCTCAGACACAAATCATAGATTGCTATTTTGTTCCTCAGAATCAGAACGAAATTGTAATCTTGCAACAAGACATGTACTACATAGATCTGATCTACCAATCCCTATTCCACCTGTGCCACATGGATCTGATCTACCAATCCCTACCCCATCTGTGCCACATGGATCTGATCTACCCACCCTTACTCCACCAGTTAGTATTGATTAGGTAGAAACTCACTCTGAGGAAGGAAGTGCTGCAAATGATGATGACAAAGAATGTGTCCCAACGTTCAACTAATGCGCCACAGCCATTCTCTGAGGATGAAGGTAATGATTTAGTAAGAGACCTCGGTTTCCCCATGGATGTTACAGAGCTCTTGGGGTCCCGATTAAATATACAAAATCCTTACATCCAAACTGAAATAGAGAAGAATAGTTTGCACCATGTTTCAATGAAGATGGATCATTTGTTTGTTGCACTGACGAAAGTTGCCTAGTGCAGATAGTTGGCAAAGATTAAAATAAAGAAGAATGTAGACTATAGCCCCGTCTAAAAGAAGTCTGAAAGGGGTATTTCCTCATGATGGTAACAACATCTTCATCAATACCCATTTCCCATTCTATACATTTAAAAGAAACATACTAGAATTTGGCAAAGGTCCGTGGAGAAATCAGCGAAATGTTTGAATCCGAAAGTTCTGTTTATCTTTATATACAGAATTCCCATGTTTTCGCCGGGAGTGGGACAGCATATCCATTTTGATTGGGCTCAGAAGTAATCGCCAAATAGAAGAATAATCACCAGCTTTGTGCCAAAAACATCATCAGACTTGGTGAATCCAGATGAAGTGCTGCTACCACAACTTCACATTGGATTAACGAAGCAGTTTGTTAAAGCCTTATCACATGATGGAAGCTGGTGCATGTACTTGTGGCAAAGGTTTTTCTGTAGATGTAAAGAGAGCGTATTTACTGGACCTGATACCAGAAATCTCATTTCTCGTGCAGAATCTGATGCTGCTATGAATGACCTGAAGGATTGGGTACCATTCAAAGAAGCAATCTTTAAGTTCTTTGGTACCAACAAGAATCCAAATTACACAGGAATTGTGAGAAATGTGTTAGTCAAGTTTAAAAAGTTGGGTTGCAGTCCCGAAGTTCATTTTTTGGATTCAGATTTGGAATTTTTCTGGATACATATTTTCAAAGCGTACTTGTTTTTCATCAAACCAAGATCTCAAAGACTTAGCAATGGATAATCCAGTTGTGTCGATATATAAAGATTTTACGAACATCATTTCCTCACGCAGTTTGCAGTCATCATCTGTAAAACGGACATATGTCATAATAATATTTCTACTATCAATTTAAATTGTTAATTTTCTGCTTCTTCTGGTTTCTTTATCAGATGACATTTCTTTATCAGATGACATTTCATCAATTATTCTCCGAATCGAATATTCTTCTCAGTGGTAACATTTTTAGAACACTTAATGAATATTGATGCAACATAATGTTTATGGGATTTTTAAAGGCAGGCCAGAGATTATTTTCAGAAATCTAATAATTCCATTTGTTTGAGTCCTTTTTCGAAATGAGGAAGTAACATTTTTGAAAATCACAGATATTCTAATGATTTTTCTTCAGCCTGATTATGCACACACACACACACACACACACACACACACACACACATACGTGAGTGTTTCCACTAAAACAGTGATGTTCACCCTTTTTTTTTATCTCACGGCACAGTGAGCCAGGCACTAAATTGGCATGTCCTTTTATCATCTTTCCAACATTGTTAATTTGTAATTACAAATTACAAATTACAGACACAAACATGAAGGTAGGTATTCCAGCATACCAGCATGCATTGTTGGAAAGGTGTTGGTGAGTCTATTGTAGAATTGAATGGATTTGCTGTCACTTGTCCTCTAGTAGATGATACCATATATTCTCTTACTGAAGTGGATACTCGACTGTAGAATCGATGGGGATGGACTTGTTATCGCCTGTTCCATGGTTTGATAGTCTTCAGGCGGACTTTCAGAGCTAATGAGGCTTTCCAATTTCGTTCGGCTGTCTATCGAGAATTCTCTTGGCGTGCACGGTACGACTTGTACAGACAGGGTCAGAGAGCCGAACCGCTAACGTACTGTTTAGTATTCTGACTTTTATCGGAAATTCGCACAATTACTCCTCAGATTTTCCGGGGTCTGCTTAAAACATTTCAGCATTGTGTCTCAACTAGACTTATGGCGTCGCGAACTATGGCGATGTAACCTCTGGGTGTCTGCTGTCTGAATCTGAATCCCAACACCTTGTTAATACACTGTATATTTTATATTATCTGAGATTTGATAACATTAATTTTAAAAAAATATATCTACTATTCTTTTGGCATCTTTGTAGGGGACTGAAATAGATTATCTTTGGTCCTTAATTAAAACCAAAAGAATAGGAATAAAGGTGTGTTGTTTTAACCAAGACCGATGTATATTCTCAGAACAAATAGAATGGATAACCAAGTTGTAACTACGGGCGTCTACTCATCAACCCAGAATACAATCCGATACAAGTCGATATTCGATACTAAGCAATGAGCGATAAATCATCTGTCAAATCCAGAAATCGGTCAGTCTAAGTAAACACATCAGGACTAACGTGACATTCCATGAAGGAATTATTTTCTTGAAACAAGTACTCATTAAAATAACAAAACCCCCACACACAGCAAATAATTAAGAATAATAGTTCTATTTTGTTTTTATTATATCAATTATAAAAAGAATTCTACTCTAAAATGCATTGCACTCATTTTAGAAGGGCCAATTGTCATTTTTGTATGTATTGACCCCAACATAGGTAACTACCTTCCTTCACGTTTTTGGCTGTAACTACTTAGCCCCAACAGATACAAATTGACAATATATAATGTTTTAAAGTGGATAAAATATGCTTTTCAACTATATACACACGGGGTCTGGTTCATCTTCCCGAACCCGTTTATCCCGAACGTTGATTGGTCACTGAACAATATGTTACAAAATTATGTACAACATTATTTACAAAAATCACCGGTTAACTCTTTTTACTTAAGATTAGTGCGATGGGGGTAAATTCATGAAAACAAAAGCATATATCGTAAATATATTGGTGAATATTTAGGAAACTTTTAACATCGTGGGCAGCAGGTGAGAAAAAAACCTTAATGAAAGCACAAACAATTACTTGCGAATTTTTTTATTTTTATACCTAGTTCGAAAAAGTAAGATTAATTTTATTTTTGAATTTAATTTTTTTATGAATCCAGATTGTTTTTAATGAAATATAAATGGCGCAAAATATAAATAAAAAAGATAATTCATCAAAGAAACACAGAAGAAAATGCATAAATTATATTGTTACTGCTGCTTCATTTCATAAACTTTCGCCAAAATATTTTCAAAATAATCTACATCGTCCAATGAACTGCGATTCTACACGATTCTAGTCTAATAAAGGAACAGCTGTGTTGGTAGATGATGCAGAACTCTTTGAAAGAATTGTTTTGATTGTGTCAGGGGATTTTATATGTTTTGGGGCGATGAATTAAAACAAGAGAACCATTTTTCTCCATCACGTAACTTCTTTGTCAAAAAACACGTTTATTAGTTTTCAATTATAGGTTTTCGTATAATTTCTCATTATGGATATTTTATTTCAATGACAATATGTTTGAAACTTGGAGACCAAAACCTGGTCCCTCACGAAGAATTTGGACCCTCACAGTGTCTGCACTGTTTGTGTTAAGGAACTAAGACAATGGTCAAAAGACTTTCGGTATTCCGATGATATCGAAGAAATATACATATCTTAAATGTATAAAGCTCCCCGACAGAATACGGCTAAAAGAGAGGGAGAGAGAGAGAGAGAGAGAGAGAGGAGATATGGGCCAGTGGGTGTTTGTCTCTCACGACCGATATACTATGTTAGACTAAATTACCAGAGTGGCAATTAATTGTTTATTAGAACAGTTAACCCCGAGATACCGATTTATTTTCATTCAAACTATGAAATTCCTTTCAATAATTACGTGCCCAAGAACCTGTATAACAATTTCCATTCTAATCGGTCCAGCAGTTCCAAAGTTAAATATTCTTTGCCTGCTGACATTTACATATAAAATGTAAACAATCAGATCGACCGTAACTCACTATTTTTCAATTCCTGGGGTTTTGTCAGCAGTGTAGCCAAATTGCAGCAAAATCGGTCAAGCTTTGAGAAATGTTTCCAATTGTAAACAAAAACAACGTGTTTGCTTATAAAATGTAAACAAACAATCAGTTCCGCCATAACTAAGCGTAGACTATATTCACAGGTCTACACAACAAATTTATTTTAAATATATTAAGGAATAACGAAGTTATCTAATTGAGAAAAAGGAGACGACAACGACGACGGACACCCATAGCGAATGATAATCCCCGGCATTTCTTTCCGCCGGGGACAAATATCATGGTAACGATTGCTATTTTTGTTCCAGCAAACCTTAAAGATACAACAAAAAGAATCAGAAAGAAATTGTTTATCCTAATCTTACAACAGCAATAACACCTGTACCATATGGATGCGATCTACCAATCCATGTAGAAACTGAGGAAGGAAATGCTGCAGATGATAACAAATAATCCGTCGCAACGTAGTCAAGCAATGAGCCACAGCCATTCTCTCAAGATTTATGTAATGATTTAGTAAGAGACTTCAGTCTCACCAAAGCGGTAGCATGTTCTTGGGGCCACGATTAATGATAGAAACTTCTTACATCCAGAAGCGGCCTTTTCTTGGCACCAACATAGAGAAAAAACATTTTATCCATATTTCAAGGAAGATGGATCCTTGGTCTATATCACTGACATAAATTTGGCATGGTGGCATGGAGATAATGGTAATAAATATGCATCAATACATCTTACCCCTTCTGTACATTTAAAAGAAACACACTAGAATTTGACAAATGTTCCCCATACAATCACCTCCAATGAACACCGTTAGCTCATATTGAGGACCTGAACGTTCTTTGTTTCTTGCTGGGTCAGGAGATAGGACATACAATATCGCCTGGTTTTCTCTGGGAGTGGGACAACTGAGCCGATGATTTCCATTGTGTTCAGAATGGCCAAATAGAAAAGGAACTACAGCTTGGTGCCAGAAACAGTTGGTATTAATACCACTTGGTATTAAGATTGGATTAATGAAGTAGTTTGTTAAAGCCCTATCACAAAATTGAATCTGTTTAATGTATTTGTGTTAAGGATTTCCTGGCTAGATGGAAGCTAAATTGAAATGGGGTGTATTTATTGGACCTGATATTAGAAAACTCATTCCTGATGTATAATGTGATGGTGCGATGAACGTACCCCGGAACGAGAGGCTTGGGTATCATTCAAATAACGTGATTTCCAAGTTCTTAAATAACAAATCGGATCCAAGTTACAAATATTGAGAAATCTGTCAGTCAATTTTTCAGTGGCAACATGTGTCTCAAATTCTACTTTTTCGATTTGCATTTGGGATTTGTCCTTGAAAAACATGGGGGGTGAGTGAAGAACAGAGTGGAAGAGTACATCAAGAACATAGCAAGAAATATCTTGAAATACATTGAAATATCATTATGATCGTGGATTACTGCTAGTTTGATTCATAAGGACTCATCGAAAAAGTGTAAAAATGATTAGCCACCAAACGAACATTTGGAGGCAAACATCTGAGAGATTACAGAGACGTTATATGTAAGTAATGTAATACATATGATATATGTTTTTAAAATTATATTGAAATCATATTTAAATATAAAACTAAATTAAAAAAATATTATATAGATCCATTGAAAGTTATTATTTGCTATATTTTCATTAAATTTCTTTTTGATTTTGTATTAAAATGTGATGTGATGGAAATAGCGTAAATATTTTCTAGTTGTGTTTATAAGTGCCCAGAAATATTCAGAACCTAAACCCCTTTTACTGAGCTTAATTTTGCATAGCTTAGTTCCCCTAAGAGATAGGAAACGTTTTAATCCACACTGGGATAGCTTCCATGAATTATTCTAATACTATTTCAAAAGTCAAAATGGAAATCCCTTTAGAGATGTTATGCCTTCAATATTATATTTTGAATTTTATATTGTATGCCTCAAAAAGATTCTTAGGATTTCCGGTAATTACATTTACAATAATTTCCGATTCAGACTGGAATATTTCATGTAGACAATCTTTACTGCATATTATTTCTTTTCAGTCTCAGGGGAAAAAACACTCTTTGCATTAGGATACGTAAAAACGTTGAAATGTCGTTTCCTGGACAATGATGTTACATGGTTTTGTACTTAGTTCCTAATTATTTTTATGGTATGCTTATTTGAACTAGTTTCATCTGTAATTCTCATTGATTTCGATGCGATCAATGAGAGAAGGAATTTCATTCCAGTGATCATAGAAAATATGTTGGTAAATCGTCGGTAGCCTAATAATAATAAAAAAAGCAATTATTTTCCGCAACAAATATTTTCTCAACATAATATCCTCCCTTGTCTATGCACTTAATCCAACACTTCTACATCAATCACATATTATATAGCGAAAGTCAGATCATAATGATTATACTTATTGATACACCGTCGTAAAACGCAGATTTCTCTAACCATATGGAGATACATCTAGATCCAAAACTGGGTTAAACAAATCTGTTTCGAGAACAGAATAGAGTGAAATAGAAAAGAAATTTAAAAGAAACGGACATCATATGGATAGACAGTTACGCTTAGTCACTCAATAGAAACATCCATGTGTCCAAGGTCTTTTGGCAGCATGACTTGTTGGAAATTGGAAATGGGTTGATCAATGAATAAGTTATTTAGTCTGAATTCTTTAAAAAAGCGTGAATACTGCCGGTCAGGGACCAATTTTGCATGCTTACATTGAAAATTGATCCCCCACTAAAAACCTTTATTTGTAAAAGCCCTCTAGCTCCATTGGTGCGGCCTGTGCGCGTGATCGATATACAGTCAGAGGTAGACCAACTTAAAAACTGAAGAAACCTATTTTGACAGTTTTAGTTGATAGTTTCTAACATTAAATCGAGATTTACAAGTAAGGTAGAAAATAACAGAAGAAAAAGGAAGAAAATGACAAAACAATACAAATAATCCATAAATGAATAAAATGTCCGAAATAATTCATACTTAATATTAAAAGCATTTCTTGTTTAGTTTCACCACATCGACACATACTGTATTTGATAGAAATCCTAATATATTCTCCGACGAACAACGCAGTTCATACGACTACAGAATAGTACCATTAAATTGCCTAGGGCATCAACACGTCTGTATATACATAACATTGAATGACTGACTTGTTCTACTCCTGTTGGGACTAGCTGAGCTTTGTCTGTTGATTTTTTCCGATATGCTTATTGTTTCTTCTGCACGGCTAAAAAGGAAATTACTTCGAGAAAGCCAAATTTCTCTTTCAAACAGTAATCTGCACAGCAAAGAGGGGCGTTCAAATCAATCCAATCGACTAATAAGAGTGGATTAGCCATAGCTCTACAAGCAGGTTGCCAATACCAAATGAATAGATAATGTATACAGGTCTGGTTAGTCACTAAATAGAGAACGTCACGTGACCAGCGTATTTTGGCAGCGTGTCGTGTTGGGGGTGATCAATTAAAACTTGAAAAAAGGTGGTGCTCAATTTGTTACAAGTTACTAAAAAATCTGGATTTTCAAAAATACAACGTGGATGTGCCGGGCACAACCTAAGGGACCAATTTAACATACATTTATATTGCAGATTGACCCCTCCACTAAAAACCTATCTAGGTTGTTTTTTTTAGAAATGTTTTTTCTAAACACAATAAATGTTTAAATTGTCTGCCCCAGCTCCATTGGTGCGGCCTGTACGCGAGATACATAGCCAGTCAACTTAAAAACTGAAGAGATCTATGTTGACAATGTTGGTGACAGTTTTGGTTGATGGTTTCTCACTAGTAATTCAAAGCCACGGATGTCCAAAATTACGCGTATTGGTTGGCAACACTTTATTTGAACTGCAATTCATGCATATTTATACAAATAAACATACCAAATGCAACATATGGGTGATGTTATCTACTGTTTTTAAATAAGAGATCATTTTCCTACGTAACTATATAATGGTCCACACAAAGCCGATATGCAAAATGCTCACATTGTTTTACTTCAAATACATGCTTAGATAGATGCAAGTACGCATTTTTTTGAACGCCAGTCCAAGTTGTAACTGACTTACCTCCGTAACAAGAACGAGAGGAACAATCCTCACTAAATTTAGGGGAGTAAACTCTTCACTGTTTGTCTATAATGTCACGTGTTAAACCAAACCTATACATACAATTAACATTTACCTACCGTGATTCTATTTGCTGCAACATTTAGTGTTATTGTACAATATTAGAAGAAACGCATTTGGTGAACTGATATTCAAAAAGCTTTTGGGGCCTGAGCGAGATTTAAAAGCGCCCCCCCCCATCCGCGCCATATCCATCATCAACGCCCCTGTTCCCGTATAATGACTTTGCTGCGCGCCCAAACACACAAGCTTCCATAGTGATTATTTCTGAAATGAGAAGTTGGTATTCGCATGCGTATTTCAGCCAGCAAACACGTGATCATCAACCAAACCAACAGGTAAACAGTGTTAGAGAAGTGTTGTCACCGTGTAATCCGCTGGACTTGGATCCTGAAAACGAAGGCCCTCAAACACGCCCACGTGAGTACACGTGAGCATGCGCATACGCCCGCACGAACACACACACACATACACACATACCACACGTGTGCAAAGATTTCATTCAGTATAATTTCCAAGTAACAACAGGAGTGTGTCTCTGGTAATGTCGGTAATGATTAGAATTTAATTAAACTATTTCGTATTTTGCGTTATGTTCTTCATTGTGTTTCTAACTTAATTACATCTAACACTGCTAAAAAGAATAGTGTCCTCTTAATTAATAGCATAAGAGCTCCGATGGTAACTGCCTCATCACCCCTTGGAAGAATAATGGAATGAGCTATCGTCACGGTGTAAAAAGAAATGGGAGAGAGCGAAAGAGAGGAGAGAAATGAAGAAAGTGATGAAATAATAAGAGATTCCGTTGTCATGGTAATTAAAAACGTCACAGAAACGCTACGTTTACTTCTATGAATCAGACGAAATAAAGAGTGAAAGAAAGCGAAAGTTTTGGTCATTTAACCCTTTATGGGACAATTGACTATATATGATCACCTGAGGACCTGTCAGCCACATGCAAATAGTGTAGCCACACAGATAACATAATCCGCACCAATGTGGTCAGCAACTTTTGCAAAGTACACGTGTGCTTGAACAAAGAGAGAAACTGTTTTGAGGCATACCACTCCCCGTTAGATTAGTCTGTTTTAGGCCCGCACTCTAAAATTCAAAAAGAGGTGTTAGTCAATATCACTTTTTTGTATCTATTTATTTCATTGAATGGTATTCTTTAATTCTATGTTTTATTTAACTTTCTACTTCAATTTTTAATTTTTTTAATATTTTCCATGTTTGGTCACTTTTTGGGCGAGGCACCATAACTGATCACTTAATAAAAGAGGGTTTTGCCCCCATAATCAACAGAATTTCAGAAAACTTGCAACTCAAAATATCTTGTAATTAGGTCTAGTTTAACATACAAAAAGGTTGTTTTAATATCTAAAATATTTTAGGGGAGCACTATAAAGTGTTAATAAGGGGGTGGGGAGAGAGAGATAGAGACACGAACTAATCATACGCGGAGGGAAGAGAAATAGAGGATGCATTTATTTATGTTTCAGTCAACTGTCTCACAATTACGGGTATCTGGCTATATACATTTCCTAGCTGAAAACCGGTTGTTCAGCCAGTATTGATAGTTAAGATATTGCATATAATACTCATTGATATCATTAATAACAAACATAGTTATTGGCACTAACATTAGTATTATCATGATTAACGTTAATTTGTTCAGTTTCCTTTTTATAGCAAAAGATAACGTATCAAATATTCATATCGGGATGACACTTGCTGCTATGGTTATTGCGTCTTTGATGATGATAACGAGGGCGATAATAATATCTGGCTGCTCTACCATAACCTCAAATGAATTTTCTTCACTGGAAAATATGCCAACACTATAACCTACCCCACGCAGAAAAATAGAGGAGATGTTACATTGCTATGGGACTTCACCATATATACCGATCGCACTATACAAGACAATAGATCAGATATAGTGATAAACAACTATACATGCTACCTTATAGGCATTGCAATCCCGTCTGATAAAAAAATCTCAGCAAAGGAATTTGAAAAACTCTCAAAATATAAAGATCTGGAAATCGAAACAGCAAGAGTGTGGCACTTAGACACAACCACTATCCCAGTAGTAGTAGTAGCACTGAAATGATTAAGAAAAACACTGATGCACACCTTAAAAACATCCCAGGAAATCCAACTTTGGCTGAGATACAAAAGATCGTGCTAATGGGAACTGCACACATACTCAGAAAGACTCTATTCAATAGCCCTCTACTAAGCCATATACCCAACTTGTGTGTCCCTATGTGAAACACTTTCTGTTTTTTTTACATGAACTCTGTGTTTGTTAAGATGTTTAGATGTCCTTCCTTTTCCCTTTATATTGTTTCAATTATATGTGCGTGTCTGTGCCCAGT
>VCCN01000407.1:5120037-5134232 GCA_006491835.1 Architeuthis dux
GTAGTTACATATCTAGAAGTACAAATAAATTTAAGAAAAAACAGGAGTATATGTATGAAAAAGTTTATTATTATTTGTATTCTTTTGCGTTTTGCGGTCGGCAGTTACGAAGGGTGTCTTCTTCAGCGCATCTTTTGGAATTGAGAGAAAAAATCATGCACCATGGATGTCTATTACATATTATTGTTAGTATTGTTGGGGCCTTTGGTTAGTGTGTGTATGTGATCGTGTGTATGCGTGCGTGTTCGTGTGAGCGTTCGTATTATTGTTGATTGTATTTGGGGGTTTTTGGTTAGTTTGTGCGTGTGTGAGTGTGTGTGAATGTGTGGATGGGTTTGTGCGTAGTGTCGGAGGTAAGGTTTTGTTTATGGCTTTCTCGGTTCGAACAGTCCCAATATAGAGATCCTTGCCGAGTCTTATCGGCTATTTGATGTATATGTTGTTTCCGCTGTCAAGTAGTTAATACCATGAGCGAGTGTGTGTGTATGTGTGTGTGCGTGCGAGAGTGTGAGCATATGGATGTGTGAGTATGTGTTCTGTGCGTGTGTGTTAAATGAATGCATGGGTGTGTGTGGGGTGTATCTATGTGGGATGAGTGTATGTGGGGGAGTGTGTGGGTTGGGTATGTGTATGAGTTTGTGTGCGAGTAGATATGTTAGTCCTATCCGGGATTAGTTCACGTATACGCTGAATTCCTAAGTCATATTGTAATACACGTAAACATAGGTCCGTATAAAAAAACAAAAGGGTCGAAAATACATACACACATAAAAGAACTGGAGTAAATAGGGAAATATTGACATAGATAGAACTAAACCAATGAGTACATAAGAATGAGAAAAGAGTTGGGCTGTTTCACCTATGTATTCATTGCCACAACATTGGTGGATAATGGTACAACGTTCTTGGCGTCAGAGGATAGGTTGGATTGGACTTTAACTGTTTTACCACATTTAAAAGTATATTTATTTCCTTCTAATATGTGTGTACATAATCCAAAATTAGGACGATTGCATGTAGTTATCTTTTCTCTGGTTCTGTTCATTCAGTGTATGTGGCTTTGGTCAGTACTCGTTTTAAATTGGGTGGTTGATGTTTACTAATTATCATTGGAAATTCTCTTTAATTATGTTGTTCATGTGAGGGTCTCCATTTAAAATGTGAATATTTTGTTTTATTACTTAACACATGTCAGAGTGTCAGAGGGTTGTGAGTGGTAATGAAAGCGCTACTAGTAGTTTTGTTTGTTTTTGTGTTTTCCGCTAGCAATTATTGCTTATCCTGCTCTAATTAGGGATCGTGGGTAGTTTTGTCTCTGTAGGAACTTTTCTTAAATGTAATGTTTACTGTTTGGATAAGAATTGTTTTAAGCGGCGTGCTAATGAAAATGGAATACTAACCTTCATGTGATTAGGATGACATGAGGTTAATGTGTTTATATAGTTTGTTTAAGGTTTGGTTTAATTGAAGTCACCTTTTGTTTTGGTCCACATTAGCAGAGCAGTCATCCAAAAACGTGTCCAAGATTTCTTGTTTTCAAAAATTCCAACCCTCAGATATTTTGGTGTATAGCTTTGTCTTCCAGAAATGAGATTGTTAATGTGGCATAGGTTGGGGCGACTTTGGTTCCCATTGCTGTTCCTCTAGTTTCTCTAACATGTCGTTGCTAAATTGAAAGCTGTTATTTCCCAGGATAAATCTCATAGATTATAGTGTACATTCCTTGTTGAATCTGTCTGGGATCTCATTTGGATATTTGTCCATCCAGAATTCTAGTGCTTCTAATCCTAGTTCGTGACTTATATTAGAATATAATGATTCTACATCAAAGGAAACTAAAAGGGTATTGTTGTGTGTTGTTGTAGGTAATTTGCGTAAAGAATCTGTTGTACCGTTTAAAAAGCTAGGTACGTGTTTAGTTAGTGGTTTCAATAAGATGCCTAAGAGATTACTAAGTCTGTTGGTTAAGCATGACGGACCTAATATTATTGGTTGTAATGTAGGTTATGTGTGCACCTTAGAAGACCGTGCTTTTTCTGGAAATCGTTGGAAATCCTTTTTTCAGCATTTAACCTTTCAGCACCGAATATCCATGCATCTTGAACATTATGTCTTTAATGCCACTGCGATACAGTTAGAAGCAACGCACACGTTCATATATTTGCGGTCGGTTCAGCACCACAGGTCACTCGTCTTGGATGGTGTATTTGCGATGAATATCTTGTATATGGACACACACGAATGACGTCCATAAAAATGTTTATCAGCTGGTTCAAAGCCATAGCGATAAGTATATTGATTATGTGTAATATATTCTATGAATCAAATAATATCAGCAAACAGCCTCTACTACAGAAATAACGTACGTGCCTTATCTATAGAGGCCACTGAGTGCAATCTATATGAATGTACACGCCCATATGGCTCATATGGAGATTACAATAGTACTATCTACATATGGGTTGGTTCTATGTCCGTGGACGAATGTCAGATCTATGCAGATTACTATTTTCCTCTTTTGTAGTGCAGATATACAAATCTTCCCGAGGTACTACGAAAACGATTGGGCAATACGATTTCGACATCTCATTTCGATTGAAAATATATTCGATGTCTTCTGAATTCTTCACAATTCTCCAGTTTGCAAGTGGCACCAACACACCATAATGCAGCCTTGTTTTTATAAGTTTTACTTATTGTACCTGGCGCAAAGCAAAGTATGTGAAATGAGAGTTAGGCACATTGACATTATTCTAAGTGAAAAGGGCCTGCCTGATTTGAAGATCAGCATTCAATATCCTGAGTTGTGCACTTAACTTTCACAAATCTATAATCGGTGAATCCATGGAATCAAGGTTAGGTGTACGGCTGTAGTCGCGGAGACTCTGAAGGAGAATATCAGGCTTAGGATGTATTAGTTCACTTCAGTCAAATGCTCGTTGAATCTTACGCGCCCTCCGCTTTGTCTCATGACTATATATATTATCATAACTTTCGATATTGGAATATTGCGCTGGTTTACAGAGAGGTAAGTTCAGTTTCGCCAGTTGCTTCTCGGATCCTAAGAAAATATATCACAGTACTGCGCGTCACAAGATACGTGGAAAAAGACGCCGCCAAATTTTGTTCTTTGCACTTTGAGATCGCATAATTAACAACTACGACATGCCAATGACTTTTGGGTGATGGAACCAATCTGTTTAGTATAACCCTCATTATTATTCATACTTTTATTATTCTTGCTCTTTCGTTGTGGTTACTGTCCCTTTTGTCCCTCTTGTCATTGTTTCTAAATGTTCTTTTTAATAAGTTTCATCTTCTCCCTCCCAATATTTGTTTTTATTTTTTCAGCAATTTCTGTTGCTTTACTTTTCGCTCTAATGGCGTCAAACTAATTTCCCCAGAGTAGGGACTTTGGAGAAAATACCGTTTTTACGACTCCATCTATGTTTCGCAATTAAATTTCAGAAAAATATTATATACACATCCTAAGCAAGCAATCGTTCCTTTTTAACTCGTTTCTTCTTGTACTCACTCACCAATATAACAATTTAAGAATGTTTGTGAAGCACCCGTCCAAGATGGGGTTGACTTTATTTTCCCCGGGTAACAAGGACAATCTTCACTAAATGTTTGGGAGTAAAGGATTCACTGTTTGTCTATTTCGTCACGTTAAACCGAACCGATACATAACCGATATAATTGACATTTCCCTTCTGTGATTTTAAATCACGGCCAAGTGATTGCTAATTTTTTCTCTTACTAATTCAGCCAAACTGATAATTCTTATATACCCACGAATGTATGTATTATATATACAATACAACGTTCGCAGTAATAATCTTGTAATAGAAGTAGGAGTGGAGTTGGAACCTGCAGCAGCCAGGCTTGTTTTGCTTATTTTCTTTATATGTTTTCCCTAAAAGATATTTGGTCATTTCAATTTGTTTTCACCAGACGCAGTTATATATATCTTATATCCTAATGTTTCCTTAGTTATTTTCATTTACTAAGCGTTGCTTAGTCTGGCACAAGGCCAAAAGCAAATAACCTTACCCGGCATTCTCTATAATTTTGAGAAGAGTCATTATCATTCCAAGATTTATTCGGACTATTAAATGCATTTTGTGTGTTATTTATTTTGATCACATAACGTTAATACCGATCCACTATGCGGTCTTCTTCGGGCGTACTGTCCGCATAGAAACAGAGCGTGTCCTATCCATCCGTGAGAAAGCAGAAATACCCGGTATCTTTTCGCGGCCACCCATCTAAATCTATGTTCAATTGTTCCTTTTCTCCCTCCTTCTCCACCTATTTCGTTAAAAATGTCGTAATCTGTTTTTCCTTTCTTTCGCTCGTCTGGTTTCCTTAATCGAATTGATTTTTTTCCCACCTGTTCTTTTCCAATCCAACATTTCAAGATCCAATTTCTATATTGATCCACTACAAAGATACATACTTTCACAAACATACTGATTCAATATTATAGTACATGAGCATTAGGTCCAAACATTACAATTAATTCTAAGAAGCTGATTGTTTAGCCGATGGTAGTTGATGGTATATAGAATAACATACTAAAAAACCATGAAATCCCAGTGGAGCTTCCTGAGATATTCAAGAAACAAGTTGAGATTTGATGACTGCATTATGCGCCATATATGTATTAACGATCAGATTCTCACAATCAACTGTTCAATGAGATGTAATAACATGATTGGTCAAACGAATTATTAAATTTCTTCTGTTTGCGCTCGTATAATTATCATTACGTGACAAATATTGTTCAATAGAACAAAACCAAAACAAAAAAAGAACAGTTGTATCAATTCATTTCAGACACATTCAGGATTTCTCATTTCAGTAATCATGACAACTTTTCTGCAGTGTGATTTCATTGCATTATTCTTAACATCTTCCAGTTATCTCAGATAATGAAAAAACATATCCCTTCCTGTAGCTTTTATACGATTATTGTTCCGATCTGCACAGTTTGTGCATTTTTACGTTTCGTTTTATTCTAATCAATTGACACCATGCACGATCAGTTTGATTACAGTAGTAACTTATAGCAAAAGCTAACTCAGTTCTCTGTGTTTTGGTTCACTTAAGTAGCATGCTCTTGAGAAAAGCATGTATCTACCTAGGACTAGATATCTTAACAGTGATCTCAACACTAGCATACTCTGCTGGCTGACCTAGAAGAGCTCAGTCTTGTTAGTTTCTACTCTGCCTCTAATAGATTATAACTCAATACTGCGTGTCACATGAAAATTGGAGAGAATAAAGGCACAGCAAAATATCCCCCATTGAGATCCGATGATGCAAAAAGTCCACCATGGCATGTCAACAATTTACGTTTTTATTGAAATTGAAAAGCAAACTTTGCATTGTATAACATATTTCTGAAACATATAAGCATAATAAAACTTGCCGTGGACACCTCGTCATGATGTACTGGTTAACTAGCTTATCTCTAAGATCATTACAACCTAGAAGTGAGTGCTGTCCTTACTTCGTGCCCAATAACAGTAGGTGTCTGCCAAAACTGAGCTAGGCTTTCCTCTCGAGGTATATCCAAGGATGCCTGTGTAAATCTGGAGCCACGTGTATTCAGAGTTGTTGGTGCTAAGCGTTTGTGGTCAGTTATGCTTTCTTTTACTTTGGGGGTTCAAAGTTAAGGACGTGTCGTTGTAGCTGCTGGCTTCCGAAGGGTATTCCAACCCAGCTTCATCCAACACTCTATTATTCCATACCCCGATGCTAATATTCCTGGTCCACGGAAGAGCAATCGACTTTATATCTTCCGGAGGTTCCGGCTCCCACCACACTGCGTCATAAATGTTCGCGAAGTATGCTCGTCTCCTCCCAAAGCGAAGGTTTTTATAACATTTAGGGGTGAGGATGCTCAACTCAGCACCCCCTCTCTCTCTCTATCTATCTCTCTCTCTCTCTCTATCTCTC
Source organism: Architeuthis dux (assembly GCA_006491835.1). Lineage (NCBI taxonomy): Eukaryota > Metazoa > Mollusca > Cephalopoda > Oegopsida > Architeuthidae > Architeuthis > Architeuthis dux. The sequence continues at coordinate 5,126,005 of VCCN01000407.1, forward strand.
TCTCTCTCCATATATGTGTGCATGTATGTTCATCAACACTTTCTAATGAGGAAATATGTCCAATCAATTCATGTTATGATATACTGCAACGGGTGGTTATCTCTGGGCCAACACCCGGGCGGAAGATGAAGTGACCCTGGTGACCTTAGGACAAATGCATATGCGTGTGTGTGTGAAAACAAGAAATAACACACCAGCGTGGGCATTCGAAACATCATAAAAGAAGACACAGGCCACCAGCTCAGAGACGGAGACAAACAGAGGTCAGACAAGCATCGGCCAGGCCGGAAGTCATGGGACCGAGTTCGCTGTTGGGAATAGTCTCATTATCTCTCTCACGCTCTTCATTCTCCACCACGACAATGTAATCTGATGAAATAAAAATATGTTCTCATATTTATATAAAGAAGCTTCGAGTCTTCCTTTCTCGCCAAGTTCAGGACTTTGATCTTACTATACAAAGCATACGTCGATTTGGTGCTTTGGATCCCACTATACAACATTCAGACCTCCCTTAATATTAGTAAATGTATGTGTACTTGTAAAATCAACACTTTAAAAATATGCAAAGTCATCCGACAAATGTTGTATAGTTTCTTTACTGATACTAATATAAATCATAAATTGCATTTTATCCGAAAGGTACATGCCATAAACGAAATATTTCGAGAGCCACATGACATGATATTTTAATTAAATAATCTCAGCATGCCGTGTTTGGGATGGTTACTTAAACAAATGGAAAAGGGGCTGATCTATGAATAAGTTACTTTTGTTGCTATCACTGAAAAAGTCTGAATTTAAAAAAAAACAAGCATGAATGCTGCTAGACACAGACTTAAAGAGATTTATTTAGCATACATTTATATTGCAAATTGAACCTCCCTTTAAAGAATATGTGTTATTCTAGACGTAATAAGGAGTAAATGTTTAATTGTTCAGCCATAGCCAGACAGACAGTCAGAACAACTTAAAAACCGAAGAAACCTATGTTGACAGTATTCGTTGACCGTTTCTAATTATGACATTTGGTTTTTATGAAGTTTTCCTTAAAAAAGGAAGTTTTAAATATATTATCACCCGTCTTTAAATCTGTTTTAAATGTGTTTAAACATGACTGAAAGTTCGTAAACGTATAACCAATAAACAATTACTTATATTAGAACCCTTGATATCACTACTCAGAAGGCTAAAGACAAATAGCTGTTATGATCTGATCATGGGCCCATATCAGATTACCGGAGTGGCCTTTTAAATGGCCGTTATTTTCAAATGAGGAGCAGTCAGAATCCGACCGACAGCCGACAGGTTAATAGCGAAGTAGTACCCTCTTTCACCCGGACGGGTGAATGAAGGATGGATGGGGAAGTAAGAGGAGGAAGAAGCCTTCATTTCTGAATTACTACCCTGACTAGTAGTAATTCAGCAACGTGACGACTCGTGTAGAATAATAACTGGAACAGACTTCGATGCATCAAAGTAATCCGCGAACCGGCCAGGAAAAGAAGCTATACGCGAATAAAGCGAACCACATATTTCCAATTGAAAATACGTAATGTTGTCGTATTTCTCTCCACCCACGAGGGCGAGCCCTTTCTCTGGAATTGATTTCCCTCCGCAGAAATTTCAGCACCCTTCAACCCGCAGCCCCTGAACGAGACGTCTTCATCATCTCTCTCTCTCTCTCTCTCTCTCTCTCTCTCTCTCTCTCTCTCTCTCTCTCTCTCTCTCTCTCATCTATCACGGCGACCATAAGAAAAACTACCGGCATTATCCAACATAAATCAGGGCTTCTCAAATTAGGGTTGCGGACCCCAGAAGGATCGCATAAAGATTATTGGGGGTTGCAGAACTGTCTAAGAAGAGTACATATCCAACAAAATGAACCCGCAAAAATCACACATTCAAAAATGATAACATATAATGGACCAATTTTGCAATATGGATTTACTTTCATTATCAGAAATAATGAACAAGACCCGTCTGCTTAATTTGTAATGAATATTTAGCGAGTGAACGCATGAAAACAGCAACATCTAGAAGATACAAGACATGCGTCCTATGCCATTAAGCATGTTGTGTTTTTTGAAAGGCTATTGTAGTTATCGAGTGAATAGAAGCAATCTCTTTAAAGGCATGTGTTGCTTCAGGAAACGTACTTGAGACTATCTCATGAAGCATTGATTGCAAAAACTAACAAAGCATACACCATTAAAGCAGTATGTATGTCACCAGCGGCGGTTAGAATTGCTGAACTTATTCACGGAAAGATATGTGGACGAATTAAGAAAGAATCCGCAATCAAATGATAACGAGGGTAGACGAATTTCTGGCAATGACCAGTTTGGGCAACGTATTAATTAAAGAAAGTTTGCAATGTTTACTTGAGATGGATGATCGACTGACATTACAAACATGGCACAGGACTTGTTCTGACAATCGTTAGTTAGACGTACGACAGGTGGTGCATTCTTTTAGAATTTCGATGAAATATTCAAGGAAGTAGGGCTACAATGGAATAACTGCGTTGGAGGATCGACGGTGCTACAACCATGTATCACTGAATCTCACTTTAATCCAAACATTCACAGTCCATGATTGCTTTGCATTATCCCACTGTAATCTGTACACCCTCCTCTTTGGGTGCTAGTTTTCATTTGGCTTCTCTGCATGTGAATCTCATTTGATTCAGCTGATTTCTTACAGTTCTGTCACAAACATTGATTCCTGTTTCCGCCCATTTGTTTTTCATTGGTTTCGTTGTACATTTTCTATTTTCAAGGCTTATTGGTTTGAGTTGTCTGTCCTGACGCATTGACGCCTTCCGTATGTTACCCATTTTGTTTATACTTGCACCGAGCTTTAGACAAGGGCGACTGGGAACAACCAAAACTGTTAATTTCACTCCCCAACGGCTCGTTAACGGCTGCAAGCAATCTCTTTCAACTGCAGGCTTATTTGCATATTGTCCTGTATTTGTTTTAGAAATACAGATTACAAGATGATTCCAACATATTTTCCTCGGCGTTGAGTGATTCCATGACCTCTTCCTCTTTTTAATCTCTTTAATTTAGATAATTTAATTGATTTCATGAAGCTAGAATGTTCGGCTATTAAACAAAGATTGGTTTGTGTCATATTTGTATTTTTGTTTTCCTGTTGCTAGGTAGGACAGCGTGGTAAACATCCTCTAAGTGCGATGAATTCATAATCTTTGCCAGGAGTTGTGAACACGAATATGTTCACAATGAAATGTAAAATGCAAGCGTTCATGAAAGAATAAACGTATGAAAGCATAAAGTTGAGAATGACTCATTCGAAATAATCAATCATTTATGTAGTTTAATTGGAAAACCATTTCCGCGAATATGTCCTACCGGAATTAGACAATTAATTAGATTGGATCCAAAAACCATTCATCATATGAATGGAAATGCTCTGGAAAGCTCTTGAGGAAATTGCAGAACTTTCTTGCCATTCAACTCTCAAACTTTAATTTTCAAGAAAACAGTTGAGTGCGTTTTGGATTGGTGTTAAATCTGAGTTCACGATACTGTCAGAATTACGATAGCAGCTGTTCTGCTATTTGTTACCACCTATTTGTTCGAAATGGCCCTTTCAAAAATGATGGCAATTAAAAAAATACCGCTCATGTCTTTACAACATTGAATTTACTTTAAGACGGTTACAGGTCCAATGCAAAAACGTGCAAATTATAAAATGTCCAATTCATAAAAGGTCCAATAAATGTGTCCAGTGAACAAAACGGGTTACGGAATTTTCATAGCCGACGATTTACTCGCGGACATCTTCATAGCTGAAATAGCTATTTCCTAGCCACTTTTTATAGCCGAAACGAAACGAAACGATAAAACTCCCGGTTCATCTGGTGTCGCTGATAGCAAACTAGAAATTGTTTAAAATGTATATTTGTTATTCTTTTTATAGATTGGTCAGACTGAAAAATATTATAACAAGGATAAATAATTAACTATAGCATGATGATGATGAAGAAATATTTACCGCCTGTATTTTTAATATTTGTTCATTTTCTGTTTTGTGGTTCGTATAAATTGAACGCTATGGGATCGTAGCTATTTTCATTTTTCGCGATTTAGCATTTGATTGACCCAGACGACAACTTAGAACAATTTCTATGATTTCTATAGCCTAATAATCGATAGAAATGAAGATAAATCTGTTTTAAAAATAGTATTGACTGTAAAACACAGATCAAAAGCCTGAATTATCTGAATACACAAATAAAACTGAACATTTGCTGAAAATAAATAGTATTTTACTTAATGTTCCTGTTTCTTTTTAATACCAAAGTAAAAGTTCCGTTCCAGATTTCCCTGGATATTATTCTAAAAAAGGTAAACATAATTAGTATCTCGAAGGATATATCTGTAAAATGTGTAAAAATCAACGAGAGCAGTATTATTAATAAAATAATATGAACAAAATTCTTCTTCTGCTGAATTTGGAATGGAAAATCTTTTATTTTTAAATTCGTCCTTTAATAATTTCCCACGTGTCGATTTCACGCGAAAATGTCCGTTAATGTTGCTAATATTAACGATATCAGGTAATATACTTTCATTGACAAACAACGTCTTTACTTTAGTTATACAGCGAAAACAAATTAAGCTGACTTCATCGTTTCGTTTCGTTTCGTTTCCGCTATAAAAGTGTCTAGGAAATAGCCATTTCTGCTATGAACATTCCTGCGAATATCTTAATCGCGATGAAAATGCCGGATACCGAACAAAACGATGCAAAAAGGTCCAATTCAAAAAGGCTCATTGCAAAAAGGGCCAATACAAAAAGGTCCAGCGCAAAAACGTCCACTGTATACATACATACACACAACATACACACATGGCACATATGCACACACATGTAACATATGCACACACGTACACATATGCACATGAGCAAACACACATACACATACACACGCCCCACATGCAGACACATGCCACTCACATACACACATGCACACGCATACCACATACCCTTATACTACATACGTACGCATATACACACATGGCACATACGCAAACACATAGACATATACACATACGCATATATATATATATACCCACATATAGTCTACATACCAAATATACACTTGCTACATACTCACAATTACACTAACAAACGCATGCCACATATCCATACAGATACAGACATGACATATACGTATTTACATACACATACACACGCATTACATGCATACACATTTCACACACACACACTACATGTAATAATGGGTTACAATAATATGATAATTATACTGACCTGTATTAGTTGAGAGCCTATATTTGCCCGGCGCCTGTGTGAGCGACTGCTGGACGAGCGACCTAAATCGTAAATGTGAATAACCCCGTGCGGGTATCGAACCCGCGTCCACCTTGGAAGCTACCTTATACGCAGGTACTGCTCTAACCGACTGAGCTAACGAAGATATCATGGTATCCAGCAGTTATTTAATCCTACACTTTTTTGGCTTCTCCATTCTCTCACAAACAGTCATATATATGCGCACATACCACGTACACGTTAAGTCAGGTGTTGAGCTATTGTGTTATAATAAACAATCATATCCACCCCACTAATTTAAAGACAAATGTATTTCATATTAAACAAACAATGTCACCAACACTCTCAGCATAGGTTTCGTTGTTTCGTTGGTCTGACTGGCTAGCTGGCTGGATATCTATGTATCATGCGTATAGGCCGCACCAATAGAACTAGAGGGCTTATAATTTAAACAATTACCCCCCCCCATACGATTCTGTCCGGCAGCATTCGCGTTTGTCTTTTGAAAATTCTCACTTTGTTACTGATCACTGCCCAACAACAGGCGAGAGAAGTAACTTATTCATCGATCACCCATTTTTCAAATGTTTTAATTGATCACCCCTAAAACGGCATATTGCCAAAATACGTTGGTCACGTGGCGGTTTCTATTGAGAGACCAACCAGACCTGTCTTTTTTAGTGTTTAAAACAGTTACGTGGTCTTTATTTGTTTCTGCGTTTAGTGTTTTGTTAGGTTACGACTAAAGGCTAATTAGATACAGTTATTTTGTTTTTATTCCATCGAGTTGGAGTCACAAGAAAATATCGATGATTCAAAGGGGTCACACTTGAGAAAGTCTGAGAAGCTCTGATATAAACGATCAACCTGTTTTTGCTATGTAAATATCGAATTGCAATTGCAGCATTCAGAAATATCTTGATAACAAATTTAGAAATCTTTGCTTGAGCAGTAGACGCTGAGAATCAGTAGGACATGCATAGAAATGCAGCTAAGAATGGGAACAAATGATGCTTTTTTTTACTACTCATGTTATAAAATAAATAAATAAAATTAACTCATTCCAATCATGTCATTGTCGGTATTTCAATTCTATATTTTCATGAGAGTTGAAGTTCGTGAAAGTTTTAAGAAAACAAACACTCGGCACATGAGGAGAACTCCACGTGAAATCTCCCGATCGGCATGTTTTGCGCTTAGCAACAATGTTACTATTTAGTCATTGCTATTATCTTCGTCACTGCGTTTCTGTCATATGCGTGTCTAGATTAACATTAGAATAGAAAGTATTTCAAATCGAAGTAAATAATAGCAGCAAAAAAAAAAGAAATCAAATAACAGCAAAATGCAGGAAACATGAGTCGTGATTTTTAATGCAAGATACAAATGACTTTTCAACATGTAACATAGCTGAGCAATTTAGGCAATATTTGAATATTGAAACAACAATGATGAATACGTTCCACTGTTTATGTTTTTATTATTTCTATCATGCTTCGAATTCAAACTATCTTTCAATATTTGTTCGGAAAGATACGAAACCGTGAAAGCTTTATTGGACAAGAAGTAAGTATACTCAGAGCGCCCGCGTAGTCTTTTTGAAAACAACAAAGGTTTTATTTTATTATTATTGGATGAACTATTGTAACGCATTTCTATTACATTTGACTAGTTTTTACGTTCATCTTAATGTGTAGTTGTTTTTATATACAAGTTTCAATTCGAGCCATCGTTTCTATGGCAACGAATACTAGCGCGGTCGGAAATCGCACTGTAGAGGATTGCGATGGTGGGAGCGGTGTGACCCATGGAAGGAGGGGAATAGAATGACATATAGAGGTGGCACACGCAACTCACAGAGAATCAACGGGAGACGAATGCAGAGCCGTGGTGGTAGGAGGCGGGGAGTGTCAGGAGAACGATGGAGAAGTGGTCGTGTTAGATGGGGATGTTGTGGGGCAGTGAGGAAAAGGGAGAGACAGATATCGCATGCGTAACTCACACAGAGAATACATTGACATATGCAGAGACCTGGTGGTAGCAGGAGGGGTGACGGGAGGAAGAAGAGGCTGCGGAAGGATGAGTGATAAGATTATTAGGTGATTATCTATGTGATGTGCGCGAGCGATCTTTCTCTGTATCTACCACCCATTATCCACCCACCAGCGCACCCTTCCCCCAACTCTTCCCTCCTTGTACTAACATTACTCAACATAACAAGTATAATAAGCTTGAATAAATGAGGCTGAACAATGATATGGGATCATAAATATGTAATATGTACGAGTTGATAGTCCAGCCTAAAGTAGGACAACGAATCTCCATGACATCCTCAAAAGAAGGAGAAGTCAGGCGAAGAATCATTCTAGGTTGGCAATGTTTCGGAAGAGCAAGCACAACCATCAAGAACAAGAAAATCCCATTAGTCCTAAAACCAATGCATCCTCCCGATAGTCACCTATGGAGCTGAAACATGGAACCTATCCATGCTGCTACATAATTGGAAAAACATTTTTAAACACATATTTCTATATGTATGACGAGAATAATATTTAAACCAGCATATTCACCAATTCTTCCTCCTTCCAATGGGACAGAACTTAATTGACATTTACATAGGATTTAAATGGAATTTCTGTCACGGATGTCAAAACGGAATTGCCCCTGAGAATACCTAATATATGCAAACATATCAAACCGCTGATTTTGATAAACAATATTTGTGTAGAGATAGATGTAGTTAGACAATGTGGAAAAGGAAAAGAATGAGAAAAGCTTGTTATACGCGTTTAGTCCTGTGGTCACTCATATGGTGTGTGGTGAGTAAGATTGTGTGCGTTGTGTATTATATGCCAATATTATCTGGTCTGTTAAAGAGGGAGTGACTTTTCTTGGAGAGGTCA
>VCCN01000407.1:5285803-5298660 GCA_006491835.1 Architeuthis dux
TGTTATTTGCAATTAGCGATCAATTTGGATGAATGGAAATTGCAGCTTCCACTGATTATATTTCGCTTAGGTGAAATGATATATTCGGAAAACCCAATATGGGCATTTTTGCCTCTTTGACCCCATCTTGACGAATATCAAATTGTCTATGTACAAGGAAATAATTCATATTAGCTGCAAGCCTATTCTGTTACATCTCGATCAACAGTGACGGGATTATTTTTCGTATGTATCGTTCCTCAGCCAATTATGCTGTATTTTAGATGTTTTCCGAATATATTGTCTCTGCTGGATACTATGACATGTTAATGTACTCTGAGTAGCTACACTTCGGTATACATAATTATGCATTGCGTCACTCATATCTGATACCAACCTAGTATCAATGTTACGATTGCCAATGGCTCACTTACAAATATTATACTATCTTGTGAGATGCGTAACTTGTCGAACATCACCTGAAATACTTACGTGTTACTCTAAGTTTACCATTATTATACTCATTAAGGTTTGTGATAGTAAAGAGGGTACAATGATGACGTCAGACGTGGCAATCAGAGAGTAGTAATGTAAGAAATCTGCTACTTAAGTATCCAAAGAGTTGAGATATAATTTCGTTTCCCATGTTGTGACTCAAATTGAAGCAGTTTAATCTTTGTAGCCTTTAGATTCACCATGCCACAAATGTTCAATTATGCTAGATTATTCCGGAAGAGACCAAGTTTATACGGTGCTGAGTCAGCTGAGTCGAGGCTGAAACTAAACAAAGCTCATTCATCTTGAAATCTATTTAATAGAATCGACCAACAACATAGACTAATTCAAGTTAAAAATATATTATGTGCAGTCAAATTACGATTTATGTAATCACCCTCTTCCAGGCTACCTTCGCCTGACAATGATCTCAATTTCAATTCACTTCCTATACAAATTAATAATATTATCGGTTGCAACTAAATTGATAATGTAAGCAACTCTATAATTAATAACCCTCAATGTTGACCCATAGAAGGAAAAAAAGTGTTATCAGAAGCTAGTATAAACAAAAGAAGAATATTAGGTCAGGTAAACAATCAAAGTAACCGATGTAATCACAATATGAGCACAGGTAAAAAAGCAACTTCCAAAAAAGTGGCATCAGAATATGGCCTCAGGTGAGGAACCTATTTCCTTAAAAAGTGTCATCCGAAAATGAGGTTAGGTAAAAAAAAACAACTGTGGACCACTTTCCCCTACAAACGACCTCCGCATATTTAATGTTTCTGGGGACACTCTGATGAATTCAATATTTCAAGCTTCACAATAAATGTTCGATTGGATACAAGACCCTGAAGCATATCAACATTGTTTTGAACAAACCATCCATGGGTTACTTTAGCTGTATGCTTTTGGTCACTATCTTGTTGAAGGATCCAACCCTTTTACATCGCCAACTGCTGTACTGAAGAGAACAAATTAGCTTCCAAAATACATCGATACATCACTCCATTCATGGTGCCTGCAATCCCGTGAAATGCACCTGTACCATTGAAGGATAAGCATCTCCAAACCATGATACTCTCACCTCCATGCTTTACTGTGGGGATGGTGTTCTTGATCATAGGTGTATCCACCTTTCCCCCATAAGTAACGGGTTGGGTTGTAGCCAAAATGTTCAATGTATGTTTCTTCCGACCAAAGAACGTTCTAAAGAAATAGGCTTCTCTAAATGCTCACGAGCGAACTTCGTCCGAAAATCCCGGTGCCCTTTTATCAACAAAGGTGTTTTCCGCGTGGTACGGGATTTCAAACCATACGTGTACAGTTCATTATTAATAGGTTATTTTAATGACCGATATCCCAGCCACACTTAAATCATTGTGGATCACTTTTCAAGTTATCATTTGATTAGTTTTGACTTTTTTAGCACTTTTCGAGTTACCCGTGAAGAATATTTTGAGGAAGGTTTTTGGTGGTGCCAAACTCCTTCACTCCAGAATAATCGATTCAATAGAACTAACAGGCATATTTAACATCTTGATAATGGCCCTGTAGCTCAAACCTTAATTATGTTGTTTAATTACGTCATTCATTTGCTCGGTTAAGAGCGCCTTTACTTTAACCATGATAGCCTCGTTGCAAGAAGGTGAAGTACTGAATGATTACTGTGATGGCATCATACCATGGTGAAGTATTGCTGGAACATTCCGAAGATTTCTATGCAGGTGCAGAAAGATCTAGACCTTCAGGCCTTGTTAAACAACGTTTTTATTATAATATTTTAACCGTGTCCGAATATTTTCTCCATCCTTACTTTTGTTCGCATTTTGTTCTGCATTGGACGTTTGGAAACATGTATTTTTCTTCGTAGTACTTAATTAAGTCATTAAAAAAATACTATTCTTCCGCTTAAATGAAGGGACACATTTGACAGCATAGTTATAGAAGATGTCTAAACTCAAGCACTGTCACATTAGAAGGAAGGAAGAAATGGATCTTAAAAGCTTAAACTAAGAAATAAGGGATATGTAAGAACTAACAAACATCATCCAACTACCTAATCCTGGATAAACTCAAAAACAAAAAAAGAGATTGGAGGGGGCAATATCTATCTGCTACCCTACACGTTCCCATGTGATATGTGGGGTACCGGCTAAGACGGCGTGGACGATAGAAACACCTTGTAGATATATAAGGCCCCACTGAATGCTCACCAGAAGATATTGGCAACGGGTGGGCTAAATTAGCCATCACTTTCCCAAATCCAATATGGCAGCACAACCATATAACAGTTCCTGTTCGATCATCGCCTACTAAAACAAATTAAGCAACATAATAATCTTCACTTTCTCGTGGCATAGCTGAAGACCATAGATTAGACCAACTGCTAATAGAATTGGGTAACATTAACCGGCACATCATATATATAAGCGAAAGCCACAGAAAAGGAGAACATCTTCTAAACCATAAGGTAAGTAACCATCTATTATAAAGGGAGATAGGATAAAAAAAAATTCAGTGGCGTAGGACTCTTAGTCAATAATAATAATATCGCAGGCAATGTTATAAGGTTTGAGAGTATATCAGACAGAATAGCTTGGATAATAGTTAAATTAAGCAAAATATACGCACTAATAATGTTATTTTATGACGACATCAGAAAGATAATGGACCGCGAGAATACTAACTACACAATATTCATGGGATACTTTAATGCTAAGGTAGGTCAAGGAAAAGTTGGGGAATCCAGTGTAGGACAATATGGAATAGGCCAGAGAAACGAAAGAGTTAAACATGCTAGTAAATTGCTAAGAGAGATGCGGTCTAAAAATAACTAATACATTCTTTCAAAAGCGGAAAGGTCGAAAATGGACCAAATGGCACAACAAAATCGAAATCGACTTTATAATAACTGAGATGATTGTAAACAAACTAGACATAGGAAGCCACCATAGAATGGTAGCGTGCAGAACTAAATTGAACTTTAAAACTGAAAGGAATAAAACGATTATTAAGAGGAACAGATGTCATAATAAGATAGAGACAGAGAACATTATCAACTTTAGAATAGCGATAGAGAACAGATTTCAGACCGTGTGGAATAGCAACAGTGACATAGAGGAAAAGAGTAATAGTCTGACAAATATAATTAAGGAAGCAGCATAGATTGTAGGCAATACAAACGTAAACAATAACACAGTGTAATACTCTAACACAACACTAAAACTAAGACGAAAACAAAAGGCAGAATCAAACAAATTAATAAATAAAAGAACGAGGACAGAAAAAAGAAGGAAAAACACGAAAAGGATAATAGAGGCTGTCAGAAAGGGGAATAGTTTAAAACACGCCCGATTCGCAGACCATACCGGCTAGCAACAGATGCTTGTACTAAAAAATAAAAATGGCAAGACTATCAAGAATATGGACAAATTGACAAAAGTAACGGAGGAATACTAGGAAAATGTGTACGCTTCAAAAATAGAAATACCACAAACTAATCAACCTATAGATACTAGCAATATCCCAGACATAACAGTATAAGAAGTAGTATTTGCACTAAGAAATATGAAACTCGATGAAGCCCCAGGCGAGGATGACACTATCACCTAAACTATTTGCATCGAGCCTTGAAAGCATCTTTCGCAAAACTGATTGGGAGGGAATGGGAATAAACATAGATAGAGAATACGATTTGCCGATGACATTTCCATGAATTCGGAAGCATCCGCATAATTACAAAACATGTTAACTGATTTAAATAGGAAAAATAAAAACGTAGGCTTAAAGTTGAACAGAATAAAAACAAAAGTAATGTTCAACTACAAATTCCCCCCAAAAGTCATGAAGATAGAAGCAGAGGTTCTAGAAGAGGTTGATGAATGCACCTACCTAGGAAAGGTAATACAGTTAGAGAAAGACCATTACAGGGAAATAAAACGACGCATAACGATAGGTTGGCAAGCATCCGTTATGAATAGAGACATTTTTAAAACCACCTTGCCAATGTGCTTAAAGCGTAGAGTATAGAACGGTTATATAATAACATGGATATTGACAAAATGAGCTGAACACCAACTTAGAATAGCACAGAGAGCCATAGAAAGAGCAATGCTAGGAATAACTCTAAGATATAGAAAAATATCAACATGGATCAGAAGGAGGACTAGAGTGAGGAATAGTATACACATAATTAAGCAGCACAAATGGAGATGGTCTGGTCACTTAGCAAGAATAGATGACAATATATGGGTGAAAAGACTAATCGATTGCTGCCCATGGTACAGTAAACGCAGTCGGGAAAGAACGGACACAAGTTGGAGGGACGAGATAGAAATGTCGCCGGTAAGACGTGGCAAATGTTAGCACAATATAGGTCCTCATGGAAGGAGATGCGAAAAGCCTTTGTCCAGCAGTGTCTGATGATGATATCAAAATACATCACCTGTGTAAATTTAAAGTGAATGTAATCGTAGGAAATATATAAAATAAATATTGCGAAAGTTTCCGAAAACTTCTTTTTCGCCACTGATGTAATGATTTAATCCAGAAATAGTCATACTTTCAGCACATTTTCAGATGCAGTATTCTTCAAAACATTTAGAATTGAAATGACTATTGCATCCATAGTTTAATAAGTTGTTTTCATTTCTTGCTTTTAGTCAGACCCGGTGTCCTTCTCAGGGATTTAAACTTTCAAATCAATTTTTCGTATGTCGTATACACTGCCCTTTCTCTCTAAGTGCATGTATTTCCACATTGCATAGCCCAAGGATTGAACCAACTCTAGGGAACGAAACACACTTAACGGCAGGAATTGAGGGTGTATCCGATGGGTTTATTATTTTGTAGAAGGCAGAAATTAGACCAGCTGAAATACTGTCTCACACACACACACACACACACACACACACACACACAGACGCACACACACATACACCAACTATGAAAATAGTAAAAAGAAACAGTCAATATTAAAAATACGTCACATCTAGACAAAATAAAGTTGAAACTATTTGGAAACAATATATGAAGAGTGTGGTTCCAAGACGCGATAACCGCCAGTCAAACATAAAATGTGTGTAATTAAATTAAAAATTGAATTCGGGATCTGAATTTATTTTATTACAACCGTTTTATTTATATAGATACTTTATAAGATTTTAATGAGATAAAAAATTCAAATCCAGCATCTTTAATGGCACTCATCGCGTTTTGGAACCACAGTCTTCATATCGATATCATGCTAATACTCTTATTATACGACGCTGTGGAAGTATCAGAGATTTTAATTCAACAAAATAATATGTCCTGCACGCCGTCCCCAGTGAGAAGACACTTAACTTGTGCCTTACTAAGCTTGGGCATTTTCAAGATTTAATAGCAATGTACGGGCTCAGTACGTCACTCAGATGTAAAAGGAATGCGTGATAATTGAAGAGGAATTGGCACTTTTTATGTCCTGCAGTTAAAATCAAGCAATTTCATTTAGAGAAAATGCGTATATTTAATCAGGAAATGAGATTTGGAAATGGGATTCAACTCGTAAACATGACCAAAATAAAATTTCATGTTTTTTTAATTGCTTACTTTATGTAGGAACAGATAATAAAATCTTCTTAGATTGATTTCACTTTGTCTTGGCATTCAGCAAAATTCCTACTGATGTCAATGTTTTTCAATTCCTTTTATATCGCTTCCGCAATAATCAATTCGCACTTCTGTTAAGAAATGACAAGAGTGGCCCGAGACCCCTTGCATTATCTGACAGTTTTTTTTATCAATTTTAATTGGTGCATGTTATCTAACGCAGCAATGTTCCATAAACATCGAGTAGTCGATTTTGATTTGAAATTATTGAATATATTGATCGTTAATAAGATATCAATATTGGTCGGATATTTTTTGATAATCTTTTTCTAAATGATATCTTTTAAAGAAACTGAAAATTGATTGTAATTCAAAGAAAAAGAAAACAATTTGACAACCCAATTCCCTGAAAACAGGATTTAAAATGTATCTTCATTTACAATGTCGAATCAAAGCACAAGAGTGTAATGGATTTGAAGAGATACACCTGAATCACCATATTTTAAAAGAAACGCCATCGTTTCCTCCACGACATCAATCGTATATTGCTAAACCATCTAACAGGCTGGTGTTGAGTAATTGATCCGATTTTAATATATCTCTTCATAATCTACCCAATGTGTCGGGGGGAAAGTCTCTGTTTTCAAATATGTTTATTTACTAACTTGAAAAATAAATGAGGGAAAGCGAATATAGTGCAAGAGCATTAGGTCAACCCCGGAAGAAAATGGAGGTCAGGTGTTTTTTATCCAGAATGGTTCCCTGAAATATTGAGGAACAACATTAAAGTTCCACAGCTTCCACAGTTTTCACTATGGCCGCTGGCTCCTTAAACATTACTCGTTCATTATTTATCCATGACAACGGTTCTTAGTAGTATCAGGTGTGCTTGTGCCACAATATGACTACTGGAAAGGTATTGTTTTCAAGATGGCATCCAAGATGTTCGCCAGCCACATCCTTACAAATGCCCATTACTCATTATTCATCTTAGACAAGGTTTTCGAATGGTACTTTATAGTATCAAGTTTGCTTAATAACATAATAAAGGTCTACCACAGACTTACCACTGTGAAATGTTTATATTCATTCTCAGGCATTATGTGATGAAGCTCCATTATTTGTTGAATGTAAAGATGGGCAGACTTTGCATAGGCAAGATGCCCAACCACATGACAGTAACGAAGCATCTGTTCTACAGTGAATATGAAACTACCAGTTCCCAGTTCTCCCTGCATGTATGAAGCGACGCATGTCTGAAATAATGTATCCATAGTCATTTCTGCATCTACAAAGAGAGATGGGCGCTGTGGAACTAATTCGTACTGTAGGGAAGTCTCCATTTCACTACTTGTGTTCAAGATGCAAGTAAATATGTTGCACATCAACGATGGATTCATAACTGTATCCACTTTGAGTATGTTCTGCATAGCAGCTAGCACTTTGTCATTCCGATGTAGACTGACCTCCTACATGTCATTTTCTTAATAGAACATGGACCAATATAAAGTGCACCATCACAGTTCATTGGTTTACTGAAATGAAAGACTCCTGTACATTATAGATAAGTACACATTGTGGAAGTGTATGAGCACACCGTGCCAATTTGCTACCTGACGTCTTTATTAGCATCATTGGAAACTGTCCAATGGTATGGCCAGATAATACTACATCTTAGAACTCGTCAAATGAGTGAAATGTGGGCATCATCCTTAATGGATATGTTTATGCTGTACCACATCAATCCGGTAACTGTCTAGCAGCTACAGCAGGCTGTATAGAATGCAAGGCAGCACATCTCGTTTCTATATACCATAACTGGGTGTGATACCACATCAGCATTTTATGGGCATGGGAAAGTGAAAGCATTAAAACTAGCTGAATGTATTGCACTAAAGTCCAGCACTCATGACGATGTAGACAATTCAGGGGAACAGTCTCTGTTCAACGTCTGCTACACTCAACAAATACGGACATGTGGCACATATACAATCGGTGTCTAAAGCATTAGCAAGTGGTGCCTTCATATTGGCTAGTATCCCACCAACCACTGTAGAAGCTAAGCGCCATTCGTACAGAATGTATCTACAGGTTCAGCTGTGATTGGGTCTATACTTATCTCTGACTGAGTGAAAACCAGTAGAAAACAACCTGATTACAATCTCCACTGACCAATCAGCTGGTCCACAGATGCTGTTTAAGCTTGTCAGCTGTGGCTGTGGAACAGGATGTGGGAATGCATGTGGTTGTAGAAAAGCAGGGATGGTTTGCTCAGATATATGCACCAAATGCATGGGCCATACGTGTAGTAATATTGCAACCCCTTGTATAGCTGATGAAGAAAACTAAATTAATGCTTGAAAACCTTTGTATTTTAAAATATCATATTTTGTTTTGTATTTTCTATTTCATATTACATACTATATATTTTTATTTTATTTTGTTAAGTAGTGTTGCCAGATTACTTGTGATTGTAGTCAAATATACTGTGATTCTTTCTAATACTGAACAGGGAAAACAAGTTTTGACCGCTGTATTACAATTGAGTTACATCTTTAGCAAAGACATTCAGTTCGGATGTAATTAAAATACACGTGTGTGTGAGATAAGAAACTTGGTTTTGCCAAAATAGCAGTTATTATGAAATTTAGTCATTAGAAAGGAAGCACAATGAGGACACCTGAGGACTTTTAATATGTTATTCCTCGGTATATCAGGGAACTATTCTAAAAGAACTCAGCTTACCTGGATTTTTGAAAGCATTAAAACTAACTCAGCGTTTCTTTCCGTGTTAAATAGAAAAATATGTATAACATCTTTCAATTTCTATATAAATAGAGAAATAAAACAATGTTCATGCAATTATTTTAACGGGAAAAGTAAATAAAGTACTGCATAAAAAATGCATACATAACTGCATAAAAGTAACAATGTGTTAATCACCTTAATCAATTCTTCAGTGATGATGACGCATTCCATGTCTCCTCTCTTGTGATGGCCGTTGTTCGTGTTCCAATGAAAGATTGGAGAGTTAATTACGTTGTTGCATCCTTTTTTCTTTTCACCATAAATTTCACGAAAAGCAGGCGTGTGCTTTCATTAAATCCGAAACAACCTGCGTCCTTCTTTTCATTGAGTCCTTTATTTCTAAACTTAAATACCGAGTGGGATAAGTGGTGCCAGCAATTTCATTTTCTTCATCGTGTTCTGTTTTTCCCATGGAAATCAATTTTTCATTTGTTATTTCTTCATTATCAGTGTTAAACAACTCATTAATGTCATCATCTGAAATTCCAAAATACATGCGGTTAGCGAAGTTTACGATGGCCTCACCTTCATTTTGCACGTTCGTCAAAGATTTATCCAAACTCTTTTCATGTGTATTGACTGAATACTTTTCTCCACCTAAGATGTTGAAGTCTTTCCAAAAGTATTGAATTGACGGCCTGTCTTCTCTGTCAGTTGCATCAATCGGTCTTTCAACGTGTAACGGAGATAGTAAGCCCTGGATGTTGCGACGACTCCTTGGACCAGTGGTGTTTGGAGGCAAATATGTCACTTTAACGTTAGGATTATAGCGTTTAAGAAATATCGGATGGAAGGGAGAATTATCCATCAGCGATAGAAAATTGCAATGGTTTTCTTTTTGTTTGCAATACTGTTTCACTTCCGGTATAAAATTAGGTGGAAACCACTCCGAATAATGTGGCTGTGAGCCAAGCTTTTTTTATTGTGTTTCCAAATGATTGGGAGCGTTTCTTTATCAAGTCCCTTGAGAGCGTCTGGGTTTTCTGTACGATAAATTAGCATAGGTTTATTTACAGTCACCTTCCGTATTTCCCCATATGAGCAGGGTCAGTCTATCATTTGACGGTTTGAAGTCTTCTTTGGCGATAAAACCTCTGGTTGGCATTCGCTTCCAGAAACGTTCCGTTTCATCGACGTTAGAGATATGAGATGGCTTCTTCTTCAATGGTTTGTTATAATTATTGAGCGGATATTTTGCAGCTTCTGCCCCAACACTACCCGATTATCTTTTAACCTTAATGCCATGACAGTTTGCTCAACATTTGTACCAATCGAACCAAACGTTGTTTGCTCAAAAGGTGTCCTTTGAATGTTCTTCCTTTTGTTCAAGGGTTTTCAAAAGGGATTCAACTATTGACTATTAGACTGTCATTTTTTCCATTCGAAGAATTATGCTGCTAACATAATTGTTCCTATCAAAGTAGATATCATAGGTGTAGCGAAATAGACAGGATCAGATTACCAGTGACCATAGGAACGTGGTCAGATTTGGAATCTGTGTCGAGCTGCCTGCGTGACTAAGAGGGGTATCAGGTTACCGAAAAACCGTTGGGGATTTGAAAAGTGGGAGGAGTTAAGATCTAGGTGTATAAAGGCCAGATCAGTAGCAGTAGAATTAGTTGGGGCCCCCGGACGGTAGGGGATCGCAAGGGGTCCCTGCCTCGTGGCGGTGCCAGTAGAAGTAGCAGCAGCAAAGTAGCAGCCCTGAAAGGTAACAGACCCCTTTTCAAACAACGACATACACCAGAGTTTCCGTACCTCGCCAAAATCCGCAGACCAGAAATTGACCGGCGTGGTACGGAAATAAAAGATTCGTAAACTTTGAAAATACGTAGATTTTGTCGTGTTTTGAATTGTGTCCCGAAAATGAATTTCCCTCCACAGCGAAACCTGGCTTCAGCGACAGAACCGGACAGAGAGACATCAGCGGCAGATCGGACAAAGAGCGACCATCATCATCATCATCGCAGTCCGCAGCCCGCGGAGGAAAACCGATCGTCTCTCTCTCTCTCTCTAACCCTCAACAAACTTTCCCTCATGGCGACCCTGCCAGAGACTACTCTCTCTCTGCCTCTTTTGAACTCACCCTGAGATGTCTAATCTAAATCTATCCCTCTCTATTTCCCTCGTGGTGGTCGTGAAAGTATGGTGGTTAGTAAACCCCCACGTTCTCCTACATAGGCTGTGCATCTTTCTGCAAAATTCTCTTTGGCTATCCTCGCGTAACTGGGGCTGAAGAAAACTGTTTGCTATAAAATGCCTAACTTCCGTTTAACTGTAGCAATATGGCAAATTTCACGATGTATAGTTATACTTTCGTTTAACCTTAACGGTTATGGTTATGGCATAGTGCCAGGGTTATGACCTTTTCTTTAAGATTAAAAGATTTAATAAGAAGCGAGTTTAAACTGCCGTTGCATAACGAACAAAAACAACACTTTTATTTTCAGTTATATAATTTATTTTAAACAAAAGATTTTAGTTTATTTTATTATGTAAGGAAAATAATAAGAATATAGAAAATGTATGCATGCGCCTCAAACGTTACTTAAAAACGACAGTGTACCGAATAAAATCTATTTTAAGTCAAAGAAGAAACTATGTAAGTTAATATAGCCATATTAGCTAACGTTAGCCATGTTATAGCTAACCTTTTCTTATCCCCGGTTAAGTAAGGATAAGCTTATCTTTTATAAGTGTGCTTACTGTTGACTTTACCATATCGATTTTAAAAAAATACCTTTGACAGTTTTGCCATTTTCATATTCTTTAATGATTTCGTATTGTTTCCAAAGGTTATAGCCTTCATGTTTCTTTCTTTTTGACAATAACATGAATAACTTGCAAACAAGTTATGCAATTAGACACTGCAGCAGACTTAACTACTTCACGAGCGAAATGCTCAACTCAGACACATGGCAAAAAGCTTGTTGCCAGGGCAATGAACACGCATACGGCAACAAGATTTACCATTCTGCGTGGGCGGCTGTTTATTTCAACGTTCGTAAAGCCGGGTGTTATTAAAGCGGGAGTTCGTAAATAGCGGAATACCTGTATATCTTAACTGGTCAGGTCAGTCACTCATTAGAAAACGTCATGTGACCAACGTCGTCTGGCTGCATCGCTTGTTGGGGATGATCAATCAAAACAGTGAAAAAAGGTGATCAATGAATGAGTTACTTCTCTCGTCTTTTTGGGACTGTGATCACTAAAAAGCGTGGATGCTAATGGACACACACCTATTCGGTGGGGATCGGTAACAAGAACAAAACAGTTTCTAGACATAATAAGGAGTAAATGTTTAAAGCCAGCCAGCCAGACCAACTTGAAAACCGAATAGATCTATGCTGACAGTTTTTTTTTACAGTTTATAATAAGCGTGATTCTTGGCAAATGGTGAGTTTATTATTTAACCTATCCATATACAGTTGCACTCACAAATGATTCAGTTGTCGAAGATACTCGTATCATACAGGTCGGGTGAGTCATGACTCCCTGACTGAATCGCTTTCGTCCTCTGGGCGTGGGCGAATGGGGAAGTGTATCTGGATCTATTGGATGATCTCATTCGACATGTGCTGGCCAACATAAGGCCATCGAGGACATACCAGAAATCTCTGATCAACGCGAGTGCCTACGTTGCAATTTAACACAGCGGGAATGTTCTACCATTCAACATGACCGCACGTGGTACGACTTCTTCCTCTGGGGGTAGGCGAAGGGGAAAGTGTATGTGGATCTATTGGAGGGTCGTATTCGACATGTTATAGCCAACATAAGGCCGGACTACCTGCAAAAGGATATCAAGGCCATACCAGACATGTCTGGTTAACGCTGGTGCCTACGTTGCCTTTTAACACAGCTACCATTCTACCTGGCCTTCGCCCTGAGACTTCGTCTTTGGGGTAGGTGAAGGGGGTGTAGCTGGATCTAGTGGAGGATCGCATTCGCATTTTCTACCATATATATATATATATATA